>JAEAOA010002135.1:2105000-2297500 GCA_016746295.1 Potamilus streckersoni | reverse complement strand
GTTCCATTGTGAGCTATACTGATTTCAAGTCACCGCAGTTTACTCATCTAAGATCTTCGATGCTAGCTTATGTTTCGATAAATCTATTATCGATGATAAACATATTTCCTCGTTACACTGTTAGAGTCAAGACTGATTCATTTTATTTGCACAAAAATATAAAGATTTATTAAAACTCGGTAATGGTGAATGGGGAACGTGGAGGATAAAACAAGAAAATATACATAGTTATTGTGAATCTGCCGATGTTGAAATTGCGAAGACATATTACAAAAATCATAATCAAGTATCAAAATCATCTGCACCATCCGTGTATGATCCTGTATCTAGACATAAGACCGTTTATTTTAATGGGTTTGGAGGTTCACGTAAAACAAGAGGAGCGATTAAATAATTCATGAGTTCAGATATGATTGTTTTGACACTAATGCACAAACTCGCCAGGGAAAAAAGCAACGAGGTGTAAAATCGTGTACATATATTAGTTTCTTTAGATGGTGCGGAGATACATGGACCCCATTAAGAATGGGTGAATAATATATACCTAAAATTATTATATGGTTCGATATATGTACGGTGTCTCTGGAGGTATTAAAAATATTTCTTGATTGGCTGTTACTAATGAATACTGCTATGATTATGTGTGGCGATCATGGTCAACTATCACCTTTTGTTGGGTAGTCTCCACATGAGTGGCTGAAAACATTTGTAGATTATTACGAAGAAATATCCGATGACCATAGAGCTTTTGATGAATCGCTGAAAGAATTTAAAAGATTAGTCAGACTACAACCAGATACAATACAGTGTGAAGTAATGCGTGAGGTAATTCCTGAAACATCCATGAATGATTTTTGGACCTTATGGAAACATGTTGATCTGATGTGATAGTTGCGAGTAGAAATATAGTTCGTGATGAACTGCAAAAGAAATAATTTGCGTTACGTAAGGAAAACGTCCCAACGTTACCTTTACTGTTGTGTTGTCGCCCAGCAGATACTAGACAACAAAATGTTGATGTTAAATTCTTAATGTAGACATTGTCCGAATACAAAATCTTGTGTTAAATGATAGTGTTCCTGTCGCTGTGATGTTGTCGAGAACGCGTTAAACATGGATAAATCGCCATGGATGTTAGGATACGCTTTATCGATTCATTTGTCGCAGGTATCAACTATCACTGATACTAGTGTTTGGATCGTCGATGATCGTATTGAGTGGTCAAATTTAGTTTATCTCACAGTATCTGGAATTAGAAGAATATCTCAACTAAAACGGGTTATCATGGATTGCGTAATAACCGAAGAAATCACTAACAGTGTCGATATCAATAAACAGTTAGTGAGCTATAAGCAGTGTTACAAAAAATCGCCATTATGATATAGATATGGAATTTATTAAGATGTTAAAACAACGAGAAAATAATCATTGCGCAAATTGCAACGCAATAATGTTGTTGCAGTATTCGAACAATAATCCAAGACAATTTACAGTTGACAGAATTAATAGTAGTCTTGGTCACACACGCAAAAATGTGATGCTGACCTGTTTAGAGAGTAATCGACGTCGAGGGGCTGCAATTTTATAAAAGTGTGCTTGGTGGTAAGTGTGTTTCCTATGGAATTAATTAATTAATTGTTCGCGTACAAATCCACGCTTAGTAGCTGAAGAATAGATGTAGATTGCAGGTCTACCTGTGGACCTTACCACGCTGGATATTTTATGTGCGGTCACACTGTAAATAGGATCAGTTGCTCTTTTTCAGCCTTCTTCAAGTTCGCCAGGTTCATATAAGTATCTAACTGTTACATTTCCAAGTACGGGTTGAGAAATTGATTCACGTTTTATCTGTATATATTCTTTGTGATCGCATCAGACGGTTTCATAGAAGTTGCACGAGTGATTTCCTTATTCCGCACAGCCATCACACTTGGTAACCTCGCAACCCATTCACGAGATCTATCCTTTGTCTTGAAGTCAGCAGATATTTCCTTTGCATATTAATACCCGAATAACTGCACAGTAAGTGTTCGATTAAATAGTTCAACGATTACCTGATCACGTTGAATTACTGTGTGTAATTCCATGCAAATGCAAACAAATAAATAAACAGCTCATCATAGTAATATCAACAAATTAATTACGATTGATGCAAATAACTTGTGCTTCCAAACTCTTACTTCCAAAATCGTGTCTGTCGATTTTTCAGACAATCGATTTCCCTGGATAATGTTACAAGTGAATTAGTTCTTAAATTCACTTGGAGTCCCCTCACAATTGTTTTCTCTTGCAGAAATTTTTTAGAATTTTGAGATTAGCACATTTAACTTTGACACTGCACCAAGAAATTCTTTGCCAGGATCAACCTGTAGAAAATGTGGCCATCAAATTCAACTTCAAATACTGTCTTTGTTGATAGCGGCTCCGCTTCTTTATATCTGCTTGCAACGTCAAAAACGGTTAAAGCGTATCTGTATATGTGTTGACGTCTGCAAATTTTAGTGGTATCGAGTGATAAAAACAAAATTTCCACTTAATGAACTTCATTGAGAATGTGCGTATTGAATTTTTTTAGGTGGATTTAGAAAGATTTGCCATATTGCCTGTCGTGTTAACCATGATGCAGCAACATCACGTGAAACTTTTGTTGAAACGGCAAGTTTGCTAATCGCTGCCTCTCCTCTCCAATATCCTCTCGGGAAATAATAAACAGATTCTATTATAATAATCAATTGATTAATTATCAGCTCCTAGCATTATTTTACCTTTCATAGCAGATTTTACTAGAAATCTAGCGAGAGATTCTCTGAGAGATTTATAAGGTATAGAAATTAACGCTTGAATCAACTTTACATCTGCGAGATGCCGTTCTTCCAAATCAGGACTTTTATACGCAACATAATGAATGTGACACGCTTGATCAATCTTATTTTCTGGAATCTCTCCAGGTTTTAGTTGATATGGTACTCGACCCTAATATCGGGAAGAGTTCCAGGATCACAATAATTAATTCCTGAAAATGTTTCTCACCGTGGTATTTTGCCTATGGAGTTCCTGGCAATTTCCCTAGCGATGCAGCAATATCACCACCACACTCTATCTACGACGCTGAAATAAATTTATATTTGTTTGTACCACATTTTGTACATTTACCCGTGATTGCGCGTCTCTTAGGTTTTGTTTTTATTGTTGTCAATCCAAATGTGGGTGTTGTTGCTCTGCATCGAACACAATATAAACTCGTATTATTATTATATAGATATTATTGACTTTTCGGCCACCCGAAAACAAGAGCCAGTAAGGCACCATCCAGCGTTACCAAATTCCGGAAGTGGGAAGAACCAATTATTGTTTAATCTGATAATGCAATGGCTAAAGTGGAATAAATTGTATTTAGTAGCGCCATCTATAGATGTTCAATGATGTTACGAAGTACTTAAATATTTTAATCAAAATGCACGATTATTGAATAAAAAATGATAATGTAATAAAATTAAGGAGATGCGCATTTAGTTTAACCAATTTGTAGGCTTGTGTGATTACATGTTTGATTATTGGAATTCGTTGCAGAGGCAAATATTCCCTAGCACGAAATAATTTGTCAATTATTAGGAGCAAACGTCACGGAGAGAAAGTGTTAGTGAGATGCCATAGCCAATGAGTAGCGAACTCAGACCCAATCCGCATGACTGTCCCTGTCTTGATATAGCACTTATAAAAAGTAGTGGTGTACATCGGTGTTGTGACTGCAGCGGCAGTATTTTATGGTAGTAAACCGGTAAATTACACAGTGGGATAAATGAGAAAGGACTCGGTAGATACCGTTTATGTTGCCATATTGGCAAATGTGGTGTAGGTTTACTGGTGTGATATGCCTTGAAACGGTAGTTCGACTGTCCTCAGGTAGGCAGTTAAAATAGTCCCCCGTGTTAGGGATAGTTGTACAGTTTCTACGGTGTGAATTACAAGCGGAACGGAAAGTTAATATAGAGAAACTGTGGGGATGTGCGTTTGATGGCTAAATTGCAAATTGTAAATAATGTTGTCTTGTATTGATTATTGTAAAATTTATGTATAGAATGGACACGTCTGACTTTCCAACTTAAAACTGAAGTTGTATAGAAATCTTAGGAAATATGGTGTAAACTTATGACTTCTAGTGGGAGTAGAGCCCAGGGTTTTGACACCGCTCGGTCAAGCAAAAGACCCCTGGCTTGTAACAATGTCATTGATTTTATTACCGATATTGATGAAGTTCCATAACTTAGAATGATTCATTAAAAACATCGTAGTGTACGATGATGTGATGCTGGACAAACAATCCAATCGAGCTAGAATATTTTTTCGAGGTAGACATAAAAATAAGGACATGATTTATGTTACTCAGAGATACACTCAAATACCTAAGGTGATCAGAGAGAATTGTAATATTTTGGTTGTGTTTAATGGCGTAGCTAATTATACTTTGCAAAATATTTATTATCCTTGGTGTTCAGGGGATATGGATATGATTAAATTTAACAATTTCTTTTCTAAAGCACAAGATGTTCCATTTGGATTTATAACGATAAACTTACATGATCCAAGATCAAGGTATCGTGCAGGTTTAGATAAAAGCTTTGGTCCTTGATTTTTAAATTATAGCAGCAGAGAGGCTGAACGACATACGCGTAGAGACGAGATTGTGAATAACTCGAGCAACAATTTGGTCAATTAGAGAATGTTTTACTATTAAGGCAAAAACTTTTAAAACATAAGGTCTCTAAAAAGTTGTAGGGTTCAGCCTTTCTACTGCTAATGTTAATTAATTAAAATGTAAATATAACTTTGTTTTACTTACTCCATTTACACAATTTGCGTTCTCAACGGTTCCTACAATACTCTTCATAGTATTTGAGCGTGAAATAAAACAAAATGTACTTTCTTTCATAATCACATACTCTCTCTCTCTCTCTCTCTCTCTCTCTCTCTCTCTCTCTCTCTCTCTCTCTCTCTCTCTCTCGTTAATATATTACATACTACTACACAATGTAATGAATTAACTCTTTATTGTAGCAATAGAGCTCTATAATGGTGCTTTGTTTCACAACACAAAATATTTTGCAATATTTACGGAATTGTGTTTATTTATTGTTTACGTATTTTCTGCGTAATAATTGAATAATTATGTTGATTTAAATCAGTACCAGATTTTTCAGATACAAAATATGTTGCATGTATTTTATCTTTTATTAGCAAACAATTGTTAAAATGTAATGCCTAGAATAAAGAAACTATTATGAAACTAAGGAGACTCAAATTAATTTTTTTCCTATCAGTTTTGATTGAAAGATCCGGTCTTTAAGGTTTTACTAACTGTAGGAAAAGTGAATACCAATGGTTTACACATATTTTTTTTATCAATGGCATTAAACGGGAATTAAATATATCTGATAGACCTTGCATAATGCTGCTCTTGTAATATGTTTAATGTATGTCAGTAGTTTTAACAGACTCAATTTAATACCAAGTTGTATGGCGTCGTCTGATGCTGGAACCTGTTAATTAGTAGTGACAGTTCTTGTCTGGTTTGATCAATAGACTGAAGTCATACTGAGCCGACCTTGATGAGGGTTATTCTCCATTTAATTTTAAAGAGCAACATTTGGGGACATCTCTCTAATGCAACGAATCAACTATTTCCACCCGTTCAATTGTATGTCTTGCGTTATTTGAAGATACTATCAGTGTTCGACTGAAGATGGTTTCCAAGGCAAGCAAATTTAAATAGCTTTGAAATAAGAGAGCTTATTATTTGGACTGCGTTCTTACAAATGACCGTCGATAATAGCATTGCTATCGAAGCAGTGGAGCATTTGTCATCTAAAAATGAGGTACCGGTTACTCGTAAGATAAAGCGTAATTTGTGTAGCAATAGTTGAAAAGATATAGGTAGCTACTTTGTTTTTTTTTTTTTAAAAAAATGTTAAATCGAGTGAAAAATTTGACAGTGAAGACGCCTTTATGTTTTGCCATATATGCATAGATTCTAAAAAAAAAAACATCCACGACCAAATGTGCATAAAACAATAACTTTCAGAGCAGTACACTTGGCAAGGCATGCTATTATTAGAACAAAAACTCCTGATTGAAGGTCTACAGTACCAGGGCAGATTATTATGCAGTTTTACAAACAATGCATAGCAGTGAAAGTAATACTTTAGTGTGTATATTGGCCGAGTGTAGAAGACATCCATTTTTAAAATACAAATCTCTTCCTAATTTAATACAAGACATAACAGCTGAAGACATTGGTGCTTTGGCATTTTGAAGAATTTCGTCTACATCCTGTTCATATCTACCCGAGAGCCTGTCAAACGTTGTTGAGGATAGTTTTTTACGTGACCTGCACAATTCATCATTTGTGACAGCAATGGCAAATGAACGCACTGACATATCTAAATAAAAACGCATTGTCGTATGTGCTCAGATTTTTTCTGATGACATGAAACCAACAAGATTTTAACAATTATAGAATGTTCATAGGCTTCTGGCAAAGGAATTGGCTTACTGGCTTTGCTCACATTATATATCTGTTATGTCTGGTATATATTTATAATTCTTTGTAAAACAAAAATCCTATATACCTTGATTTCTTTCATAGGAATCTGAAACGACTGTGTGCATATATGAGAATTAATTACTAGTTCGTCATGCGAGTGTGTCTGCTACGCACGAGCTTATATAACAACGATTCAGTGCCATCATTTCTTGGTGATGCGTGCTTAGTCGTGACGGTATATGGGTTGGTGCGTGCAGACAAGGCGATGGGTGCCATTTACTTGCGGATCTGGGTTCGAAACTCGGTAGAGTACGAATTTAATTTCTCTAACCTGTGTGATAGTATTGTTTGCATTAAACTATTATTTCTGCCCACTATTATCAAGATTCTACTACAGAATCCAGGGATAGCACAGTCTGTTCTGTCTGGTATATATTTATAATTTTTTATATATATATATATATATATATATATATATATATATATATATATATTAAGAAAAAACAACAGCTAATGAAGACTGATCATCGGTTTGAATAGGACTCATAGGTTTGGATTTTGACTCACTGTTGTTTGCCTTGATGAGTCAAATGACTTACATGAAGCCATTTGTAGATAAAACACTGCAATGGCCGTTGATAATGCACTATAGCCAGGGAATTTATAGATTCAAACATTTGAATTTCACAACCTGGAAATTCTTATATATATATATATATATATATATATATATATATATATATATATATATATATATATATATATATATATATATATATATATATATATATATATATATATATATGGATATTCTTGACCTCACTTGTGAATTTGATTTTTTATGATTTGTTTGTGCTAGGTCACTGATTGCAGCATAAATTTGTACATAAAACTGGCACATTGCCTCCACTTCACGGAATAAATATCCAGCTATAGCGTTCCTGAATTGTAAAAGTGACTTATTTTCCTATCCGTACTGTAGGATATAATTGTTTTATTGTTCTAATATTTATTCTGGAATTTAGATTGTCATCGAGAGAGGTTTGCTCAAGTTATGTAATATTTCCGTCACATACAGGTTAATATAGAAACATGATAATTTTGTACAGAAGTTGTGATGAAATAATTTTCAATAAAATTAAATCAACGTAAGCGCATGCATCATGTACGTCCTTGCATATTATACATGACCGTATCACATGGATTTACATATATTTTCAGCTGTCGAGCGTTAGCTGTAAAGCTGTCTAGTGTGTTTGATCTGTGATGTGTTAGTACTGTGTAAGAGGTGTGGTCTTTGCCGTGGTGACAATTTTGATCAAGAGTAGTGGTTCTCGGTGGGTTGGTATATAACCGGTGTGCAGCTGTCGTTGGTGAATTCGCCACTGAGAAAAATAGTGGGTTATCTGTGTTAAGGGACTAATGGGCCTGCAAGGAACAAATGGGTTCCACGTATAGGCAAGCTTATAGGAGTGGACCATTTATGGTGCTCCTGGATCATCATACAGAGGTGAGGAGGATTAAAGATATCTTGTAGTAGTCAAATGGAGGCTATGAGTTATGTCACATTTTTTCTAAATTGTCATTATTGTTATTTGAGTAGAAGAAACCATTAGCATTATTTAAGTGGAAAATATTATCACTAGTTGTGCGAAAATTATCCATCATTACTTGTTTAAAAATCGACTTTTTCACTGGTTGAGTAAAATCAGCTTCCATTATATCAGGGATTATTATTATTATTTTGACGTTTAATTTCTGGTTAATTTATAATCATTGATCATAATTATATTCGTTTTAAGTAGTATGTTATAATTCGTTCAAGTTAGAAACAATTATCATTTTCCTCGTATTAGTAGTTTAAGCCGTGCGCATCATTACGTTAATAATCCAATGTTGGAATTTATGTGCACGAGTTGGTGTAGAATTGTGTATAATAAATCTTATATAAATAAACATCTTATTCTGTAATATGTGCAATCGTTCTTTGTGTATTCATTGTAATCTGACCCCAATCCAGTTAAATTTGTTACAATAATGTAAATATAACATACCATTTTTCTTTTAAACATTTCTTAAAGGCTTCTTGTCCATCAAATTCAGATTATGAAAAAAGAACATCTTCAAGATAAATAATTTGGCTGCACATGTGGTACATGGCAATTCATATATTTGCAGATCATAATAACATTCCTTAAGACTGGTCTATACTTGGTATTTTGCTCAGTTCGATCTGTCTTTCTGCATGCAATGTTGTCAACACAGACAAGCTTGTAACATTTCGGATGTAAAAGTAGCAACCAATGCATAACATGTAATCTAATATCCAAAAAGTCTCGTCATATTATGCGACTGAAAATACGCAAGGTGGCATTATGTGAGAGATTCAAATTTCTGTAAAATGTCCGAAAACTGATGGGATAGCTGAATGAAATGGATTTAAGAGAAAACATCATGCTTTACGGCCTTGTGATTGATATTTATGTTTTTTCTTCATAAATGGATGCAAGCCAAGGAAACAGAATTGTAAATTCAGTCAGAAACACAAATGTTTACAGGAGAAAATCACACCTAATCCAAAAGTATTTTCTAATTAAAAGATTCGATAAACTACTACTACTACTACTACTACTACTACTACTACTAATGATAAAGAGCAAATTAGAAGATGGGCAAAATTCGGTCTAGGCGTCATTTAATTAGCAAATATGTATTGATAATCACGTTGGGTAAATGCATACCATCATATTTTTCCACGTTGAAGAAGAAATATGCTAATATTTACAAATGCATCATGTTTCATTTTCTTGTCGTAACCAGGAGAATGTTTTATAGGATTGCCATCTGTTACCGGAAAGTCCGATTGTGTGATTTTGGAGGTAATTGTCAAAGCATACGCATCGTTAATAATGCGCACGCAGAGTCATACTGTCACTTTTTAATTGGAGGAGAATCGATAAATGATGCAAAATTTTTTCTGAAACGTTACAATTATAAGTGTAAAGTAAAGTTACCTAACGGTTAATTGACACCGTGCATTCAGCTGATGACAAAACAATAGACATGTAAGATTTTCTTTTTTGGCCGAATCGCATATGTTCAAAAGTACTGTAGTTCCAACGGAGCAATAAAATTGCTCAGTCAAAAAAAGTCCATTTAAACACAATCTAATAGGTATACCCTTCCAATTTTCTAAAGAAAATATACCTCACCAAAATAAAATTGATAAATAAATGAATGTTAGCATCATATATTTATAGCTAGGGATAGTATACACCAAAAGTCCTGTTAAGAAACAGCCAGGTTTGCTAGTCTATGTGGATAATTCATGTAAGTTATTGTGGGCAAAGCAGGTACAGGTAAAATGTTGTACATAAATTTTCAAGTCTACCATCGTTTTCCATGAATTATACTTTCTATTAAAATTTACATTCCTGCTCAAAATAACTGGGCTCTCTTGTTAATGTTTTCTGTTTTAATTTTGTGAAGTATTTTTCTTCTGAAAACCCGGTGTTAAAATTGACTATGCTAATAATGACTAAGATAGTAAGGAAATTGACCACCGGATCAGATATATGGGGAAATGTGGCAATTGTACTTTGCAAAAGCAAATGGAATTGTGACACATTCATACAGTGTGTCAAACGTCGCAAATCCAATTAAATCAATTGGTATACAATCATTATCATTCGTATTATACAACTTTTCAATCTATTTCCGATATTGACTGTGATTATGTGTAATGGGGACAACTTTCATGTCGATCTCTGTAGAACACATTTAGTTGGACACTTGTAGGATTAATTCGATTTATGAGAAACCTGCGCGTGTTTAAATAGCCATAAAGAACGGATTGTTACCGTCTCGGTCATGAGTTTAGCGATTTTTAATTAGGGCTACGTTCGTTTAAACTGGACAGTCGGGGTTTACTGTAGCGGAGTTGTCAGATTTGACATATTGCAGGAAACAGTCTTTGATTATCTAAATTGTCAGATGAACTGCATTGATTTGAGCATAGTTTAGGCAGGAAATATATATTATTTGGATTGGTAACGCTATAAAGGGTGCCTGGTTCCACAGGTAAACTCTCCTTTTAAATGTGCTAATCTCAAAATTCTAAATCAGTCTACGCTTCTTTTCTGCAATAGAAAACAAATGTGAGGGAACTCCAAGTGAATTTAAGAACTATTTCACTTGTAACATTATCCAGGGAAATCGATTGTCTGAAAAATCGACATACACAATTCTGGAAGTAAGAGTTTGGAAGCACAAGTTATTTGCACCAATCTTAATTAATTCGTTGATACTATTATGATGATCTGTTTGATTTATTTGCTTGCATTTGCATGGATTTATTTGTTTAAATTCGTAGATTACATTTCTTGATATGAGTATAACTGTTGAATTCATTTATCTGAATTCGAACAATGGTATTTCTTTTATATACGTTGACGAATGCTTTAAATGTATAGACGCGATTATTATTGAAAATTATGTATCTAGAATTTCGTGCCTTATTTTAGTTGAGATGAGTTACAAGAATTCGCGTGAATTTTCTAATCTTCTTTGAGGTTACGTATAATAACGAATTATTTGTATGTATTCGTTATGAATACCAAAGTGTAAGCAATTTAAATTGTTTATTGTTATGTGTAATTGAGATAAAACTGGAACTAATGTCTCAGTGAAGTGTTGAAATAGCCATTAGCAGGACGTTAGCCGTGTAAAACGAGACTTGTTTATGGTATGTCATGGTCAGTTAGTCTAGGTAGCCATTGGTATCTGTTTGATTTCCGACAGAACTATCGAACTATATTCTGCATAACAAGGAGCGGGGTTATTGATCTATTTCCCCAGTATAATATGACGGAAGATTTAATTTGGTTCTTGTTTATTTTTGGAAGATAAGGTAGCTCTAACTGACATATCACGTATTTACAACACCTAAGTAACCACACAACTTTGGAAGAACCTAGAAAGGCGCCATACCTGCGAAATTTGTAAAAGAGTTTTGATTCATCTTTGATAATATGCGTGTTCGGTTGCAAAGTCCCCATCTAGAGGGCGATTATCTGGGAAAATTATGTTTTTAAAATGCAAATATTCACCTATTTAAAGATTGCAGAGAAATAGTTTAAACGCTGTGTTGCCATTTCTGGTAGTTCATTTAAGTACCCCTTTGACTTAATTTTAAAACTAGACTTTTCAACTTTGAAAATAACAAATTTGGACAGCTGCTACGGGAATCTGGTCCGCCATCGATTTAGCCATTGGATTTGTGGGAAGAGATTCTAGGAATCCACGTTTACCATCAGTTCTTTTGGGTTTTTAAACACTTTAGTTCGAAATTAATGACTTTTCCTTTACATCTTTTCACAAATATATTTTTAATTTATGCAACGCCGATATTGGCATCTCTGTTCGAATGTTTATATACATTTCACTTTACACTGTCCAAATGCATGGATATATGACACATAAATAGAACTAAAAAGACATTGATTTTGTTACCGAACATTTTTAGCTCTTTAATTAAATTTCTTTCTGAGAGAATGGTGTTTCTCTGACGAAGTATCTAATGAATATTCATTAACCACAAAACTTTAAACATCAAATTCAATATTGCCTAGAAATTCAGTCACCTTTTTGCTCAAGCTCAGAGACAATGTATACATTTTACAAACAACACACCAGACTCGGCATCAGCTTCGTTCCAGAATGATGTTATCTGATAGGTTCAAACGTAAAGTGTAAGGCTCGTATTCGTGAAAATGGGGTCATATTACGCTACATTCGATTCGCCAGTGGAGTATTGTAGACGTAATAGAATTTTTTTTAGTGACTGACATTCTGGGTTTGATTGTTTTTATCGCACCTACAAATTAAACAGACCTGAATGTTACAACAAATTGATACCTTAATCCATCTACACTATATTAAACCACCTTTAACATCTGATTGACTAGCTGAGTCGAAAATAGATTCTACGTAAAATGCACTAATTGACCTATCGCCACTTATCAATCACCCAGAATCAGCGAACGTAAGTTAAACACAAATTCATCATTGCTTAAGTCTGCTATTTTCCTCCGAAAAGCGGCTTATAGCAATAATGAATTGATTATTATAAGTATTTACAAATTTTCCAGTGATCTATTGATTTCTCGATCGATAAGGGTAAAAAGAAGTCTTGTAATTCTGGTAGTCAATATCCAGATGGTCTAAATGGAGGAATTAGATGTATTCCTTTCCTGAAACAGAGGCGAAACTTTAATGGATAACAACACTGAGGAGTATACGAACAGCTGAATGAAGACACAATTTATGGCAATTACAAATTATATGTTTCCATAAAAGAATGTCTCGTTGATCGCTTGAAAAAACAAACAATATATATATATATATATATATATATATATATATATATATATATATATATATATATATATATATATATATATACATATATATATATATATATATATATATATATATATATATATATATATATATATATATATATGCAATAAACTGACGACGAACAGTGCGAAACAGTGCAGTTCGAACAGTGCGAAACTAGTAACTAAGTAGCCTGAGCGATTTCGACTCTTAATTAGTCTTTTTCAAAGCTAAATACAAAACATATATAAGACAAACAAATAAACACAAAAACGTTGTGTTTGTAAACCTCTACATGGCTGTCTCCACATGGGTTCACACTATAAATACAACCAGCTTGTATAGACTTGTTGCGGATACTGAAAATGGTGTATAATTCCCTAAAAGTCTGCAAGCCAAAGCGACATCTATTTTTACCTTTTTGTACATTTATGTAACGCAGATTATATCCGGGATAGTGCAGAAACACCTTGCTTAGAGGCTATCTGCTATGTAAATAAACCATTAATTGCACTTTGGATAACATAACATAAAAACATAGATTTACCACCTTGGCTCATAAAAAATAGTAACCGATCTTCTTCAGATATCGTTGGAGTCATTATTGTCATCCAGAGCGAAAGTTTGGTTTGTATAACTTTACCATGAAGTGCCTTAGTTGCAGTATCACCAACTCCTTCAGCGTGCCATACTGCATCATGATCGGTACTTTTTCGCACGAGTACATCTGTATGTTTGGCTCCAAAAATGACGTTTCTGACATTTCTGCAGAATCCAAAGATATGTGATAGTGGAATTGCACGTGAAAATGTTCTTCTATCACCTTTTAACATTGATTTACGCACTGCGAATCCTAAGTTAAAATTTGTATTCATCGATAATACTGCAGGGGCATCAGCAACTCCTCCTGCAGCTCCCACATTACCAATAGTCATGTTTCTACTTTCTGGAAAATCAGTTGTATCCTTTGCGAACATCATTGATGGACCAGCTGATCTCGAATAATCATCACTGTATCTTGCAAGACCAATTATTGTTGTAGCAACGTCAACGTCTTTTTGAATTTATTTAATATTGTTTCCGTCAATCATGCACGTAGCGCTATCAAATAACGCCATAATACCATTATTAACAAAACCAACATTATCATTAACGACGTATTCAGTATTATCTGTTTTTAAAACTTCACCTTCGACTTCAATAAATGCTTCAGCAGGTAGAAAATATCTACTTGTATCCTGAATCTGTAATTCGATTCGTCCACGCTGATCTGGAATTTGGGCGTCATAAGAATAATCCTGATAATCGCGAACAGATTCATCTTTGAGAACTGGTGAGTCCATGTCAAATGCAGGATCACTTATACGTTTAAACATATTGATTATAATTATTATCGTCTAATAAGAAAACCACCTCGAGAAGTGAGACCACTTCCTGCTATGAGACTCGCGGTTATATTGTTCTCTTTTTCTGACAAAGGTATATCAGCCAACTCTGCTAGTTTCTGATTAGCGACTTGATTTATTTTTTTTACTGACATTTGCAGGCATTAATTCAGTACTAGATAATTTTACCGGCTGATGTCCGACTGCTTGAGGTCTGCGTATTAACCGTACTAGTCTATCTTTGATGGCCGAAAATGCTTTACTATCAACATTACCAGCAACACCTATATCTTTTTCACGAACAACATCAATAGCTTTCATACCCAGCTGCTTTGCAATTGGTATTGCTTTTGGGGCTATTCTTCTAAATAGACTCTGTACAATATCACCTAACCCATCTCCGTAGGTTGCCCTGTAAAATCGGTATTCGAGAGTTAATTGCCCTGACCATAATTGGTCCACGTTGAGTACTATGTACTATCATTTTATTAAATAATCATTAAATTTAATTACATTCTTAGTCTGGTGACTTAGTCACTATAATAATTATCAGCGATTTATTAATGAGAGATTGAAACACATTAATATCCATAATACCGCCAGTAAATAATCTTTTACAAATATCTTCTGCTTCATTAATAATTTCTGGGGAATTATTACCATCGCGTTTTCCTCCAATGAGGATTTCTAGTCGCTCAACATCAGCAAGAACATTATTGGGACAAGTAATAAGACCACTACCTAGACCACTTCCAGTTGCACCTGGTGCGTCTTGAACTACTTCTTCTTCTTATTCAGTTGGTTTCAGTGGTGCTTTTTGTAGTAGTTTTTCCTGTTGTAGTTTTATATTTTGTTGTCGTTGTTGTTCTAGTTCTTGTTGTTGTTGTTGTTCTAGATAATGTGATTTTTTCGTAGTTTTTTGTAGTCGTGTTACTGGTTTTCCTGGTGATGGTGGTTCAGATTGTTGTGGCAGTACTTGTGGTGATCGTTGTGGTGTTGATGATGATTGTGATTGCAAAAGTTTCATTGTTTCTTATAGTACTTGTTCTTGTTGTTCATTCTTTTCCATATATTCATTTACATCTTTATCAAACATGTAAAAATCTCTGATTTCTTGATTAGATCTGATTTCTGGAATATTAGTAGCGATGCGATATACATCACTGATCCAATTGGAAGAGCTTAGAGATTTAACATATTCTGGTTTTACATATTTTTGTCTTTCATGATATACATACGCGGCAATATCAAATAATTGTTTTGGGTCCCTAATAGCAGCAATACCTTCAGGTGTAAATTTATCTATTATCTTAGTTCTGGTTCTTAGTGTTTGAGGAAGTTGAACGAATGGTGGTAATGGTTGAGCTGCTTGTGCACGAGCAATATCGGCAGGTAATGTTGCAAGAGATTGTTGTGTTGCTTCGGTTGCTGTGACAATTTTCGTTGTTGGCTCTACAATCGGTTTAAATAATTGTTTTGTTTCTTCCTCAAACTCAGTTAAATCACTCTGACGCAATTGTAATTGTTTCTTAACAGAATCACGAACAGGTAGATATTTTTTTTAATTGCCTCTAGTCGCTCTCAAGCTATTTTGGCTGAGTATGGCTCTTCAATACTCATTATTAATAATATTTATAATATATATTTAATTGAATTGAGTGCTATTTCATAAGAGAACAAAGCGAGATAACCATGCTCTGAATCTATGTTGAACAATAGATAAATATTTCCCTTTGTTCATTAATAACGGTTAGAATCATTAACACAACATGAATTAATGAACTTATATAAATCTGCTATCATTGGTTCTTATTTGATTTTCCTACCCTATCTTAGAATCCATCTGTGAAATAACCTAATTCGAGAATAATTATATTCAAATCTCAATCGGACAAAAAAAGATGTTTCACTGAAAATTACAGCGAAGCCATGAATTGTAACATATTTACGATGCTTGAGTACGGACAAAATACATCGTTTTTCAGATAATTATTACCTAATTATCTGTCATTCACAAACAATTAAGTGTTAGCGAACAACAAAAGTGTAACACAGAAAGATGATGGTACATATCTGTCTCTATAACCTAAAATTTCAGCTGATTTTCGTAAAACCTTACTAACCTTTTACCGCCGCTAGTATTTAGATCAAAAGTTATTTATATCTTTGTAAATAACCCTAACAGACGACAACTCTTGATGCAGAAAATACAATTTTATTTTATTTTGTAGTATATTTTTTGTATTATGTTTGAGAATTATATCATATTCATAATACAATTCTATAATAATTATAAACATTTGTTCAATATCAACTCTCACACATATTCCTGTGCATTTTTGTGCATAAGTTACATATATATTAGCTACCTAAACATAATTATGTAAGACACACTCATGGTCTAATGGTTTAACGGTTTGACTGAGGTACATGCGGGTGCGGGTTCCGTGACAGCCAAGATGACGACGATTGGCGATTTGGTGCCAATTGTTTTTACGTGGGGACGAAATCCAGAAAGAATAAATACACTCACATGCCATTACACCAAGTGGCGTGGTACATTTTTGTATCACTCACAGGGTTTATGTTAGGCTGAGTGGATTTAATCTACTGGATGCAGGTATTCCCCAAAGTTTATGACTGTGCCGTCCACAAAAATCAAACATCACATTCATCTATATGTATTCATGTTCATCCAATCGTTAAATGTGACCTCTGAACCTGCTCTGATGTCTTGGGGCAACAGAGGGGTTTAAAATGGGGTCTGTTGTGTCGTCCTTAAAATTAAGTTCTTAGAGATAAGTATATCAACACATGTTCATCTGTATAGATATTCATGTTCATGCAATCATCATATGTGACCTCTGAGTCTGCTCTGATGTCATAGGGCAACAGAGGGATTCAAAATGGGGTTTCTCTTTCGTCTTTCGAATTTCCCCCGGTCTCACTAAGATGTTGTTTGACACCTTAGGAGATCACACGGGGATTAATTCAAATGCCCCCGAGCTTATCAGCATGTTATGTGACAAGCTGAGAGTTCATATGGGGTTGTGTTGTGATTACATGTTTTGTTTTCTATTTTAAATATATATATATATATATATATATATATATATATATATATATATATATATATATATATATATATATATATATACATGTATATATTTAATGAACAGTGAAAATATTGCTGATATTGTTTCTGCTATTAAAAAATTAAAGCAAGAAGGAATTCAAATATCTGATAGCCACAGTCCTGAAAAAATAATGTATGACTTTGAATTATTACAGCAGATAAAATTTCAAAATAAATTCACGTTAATTTTCATCTGCAGATTCATTAATTCAATTTATAATTCTATGTTAGAATCTTTAGCTATCGTAGATGACAAGCAAGTAGGACTATTCACACCTCTAATGCGTTCAATCGAAAAGATAAAAAGTGCACTATCTCAAGAGTACGAAATAAAAATGTTAGACAAATGTGTATTGCAACTAAAAAGGATTAATTTATTTGATTCTGTGATAAATGACAGCAAAACTGAAGATACCGACGGTGAAGGCGGGTCCATAAATGTGATTGTGGCTAAACGGAACCCTTGGCAAGATCGATAGAATCAAACTTTATATAAAATGAAATGCTATTCAGAAGAGTACACAGTTATTATACGTACTCAAATGTAATATTTTGATCATACTTTATTGAATATGCAGATCTATATGCTTTATCTGCAACTCTTTGCACAGATTGTGGATAAATAGTAAAATATATACATGCTGCACGTATTGATGGAAAAGTTATTTCTCGGTTTGCTTCTGTATTTATGGATTAAATCGTTATCTTTTTGAATTCTTTATACCTTCCTGTATTTCCACGTCTGGAATTCTGACTTTGCGTAATGCTTGCAGATTCGATAATTCGTTATGCAGCGGAGACCCATCTAAGTGGTCAATCACAAGTCTATCTTTAACGACCCCAAAAGAACATTCGAATATGAACTGTTGTGATATATATCGTTTTTGTCCAATATTAAATCTAAATTAACCCGCATCATCAATACTACCAACTGATTTCTTTAGTCTACAGTTTCTAATAACGCCATAATTGGACGCCTCGTACTTCGTATATATTGGATGTCTAATAAATTCTTTTTGCTCCATATATATATATATATATATATATATATATATATATAATATTCATGATCATAATATATATATATATATATATATATATATATATATATATATATATATATATATATATATATATATATATATATATGTATATATATATATATATATATAATATTTATTTGTCTAAAGAATTAGTTTGAAATCTGATTAGACAATCCTTTTCTGTCTTTATAGGGGTTTAATTGGCAAAATATCTTTTTCTG
Organism: Potamilus streckersoni; assembly: GCA_016746295.1. Lineage (NCBI taxonomy): Eukaryota > Metazoa > Mollusca > Bivalvia > Unionida > Unionidae > Potamilus > Potamilus streckersoni. The sequence goes on along the minus strand of JAEAOA010002135.1, from coordinate 2,278,775 downwards.
TCATAAAAGCGCTTAATTCCTTATATTTGTTACCACCAAAATCTACACATCGCTGTGTTTTTCCTCTGACTCCAATATAACATTCAATACATGGCTTTGGTCCAGTACTTGCATGTTTGATACTTTGCATATGGTAACTACAGTATTTGCTTTCTTTACGCATGGTTTATCACAATAAGAAATATGTCCAATTTTCAACCAAATACACTTATTTTCTGTTTGAATCGCTATATATATATATATATATATATATATATATATATATATATATATATATATATATATATACTAAATTTCAATTTGAATATTTGTCTTAATTGTAATGATGAAGGAATTATCAGCAATTGAACCATCTCTTACTAGATTTTACCATAACAGACTACTATGATTTAAATTTAGTGTTTCGGTTAAGATCTAGCTTTAACGAATGCAGATATAACCAAATGTATCCGTGAGGCTAAGAAGGAATTTCGTGAAGACGGTGCTATTTATGTATGGTCAACTTTTAAAGTTGGAAACATCTTTAATATGATGAACTGACGGGGAAAAGTAATTATTAAATACCTTGATGATCAAAAATATCTTAAAATTTATTGTGGAGACAGACAATAATATTTTGATAATTCGTGATAAGAGACCCCGTTCATATACAGTCTGGAAATAATAAAACGATATTATTAAATAACAAATCCAAACCTGGAATACTGACTGGCATTGATAAACCTTATTTTGAGCGAGGGTATCCATTTATTGCTGTGGTATTTGGATTGTTTTTACTGAATGATAAACCTAATATTGCTGATCTCAAACCGATGAGATTTTCAGAGTCAAGAATAAACTGTGTTGCGGAGTACATTACTGAACTGATGCGATGCGTGGTAATGGCTTAACAGATTTAAGACGTAAAAAATATGTGAATGGGCAGAGACCGTTAAAGATGATGGTGCTTCCATTAAGGATGTTGCTAAACTAGAAAAGTCATTAAGATTTCCAATAACAGTAAAAACACTAACAGGAGAGATATTGTACAAACCAAAATATATAAAAAAATGGAAGCCCGATAACAATCATTGATCATAATGCACATGGATGGACTGATGCTGTAACAATATTTCCACGAGATAGAATGATTCAATTTTATAACGGTCATATATTTGATTTTATTAAAAATATTAGTAAAAGTGACCCTGTATCTGTTTGGTCATTTCAGAGTTCGGAACACGATTATCATGATCAATATGTACGACCCAATTGTGATATTTATCGTACAGAATCTCTATGAAGAAATGAGAAATCTTGCACTAAGATATACTTAAGATGATGACAAAATCAGACAATTACTGAACTATTGTTTTACCGCACCAACAGTTGCGGCCCATTTTGCTCAAGAAAACAATTCATGGAAACCGATAAATTCAGAATTTATTGAGGATATACAAAAGAGTTGCATATAATATGGAAACGGAGGATTATGGAATACTAAATACGATTATATTGATGTCATATCAGTCGATATGTCTGCATGTTATCCTGGGAGGTTTCTTGGATATGGCGAGTGTTCTTAATACTTTAACAGATTTGGACACCCTACACATGACATGGCCAGAGTTTAAATAAATGAACCTTACCAGATATTGCCTTAACTGGATTTGCATATATAAAATTATTCGAGTTCGCAAAAGATCTCCATCCAATTACTTATGTTTGGTTTGGTAAACATTTTACAGAAAAATCTTGGACTCCAATAGTGTTATTAAGATATATGCTTGATGTTGGAATATTAGTATCGTTAAAGGTAAATAAAGCAATTATATCCTATAGTCCACAAAAGAAAGTTTGGTTACCAGAACCGGACCGATCTAATATAGATGTCAGGAAAGACTATCCTGATTCTGCCGATGATGACATTATTAAAATACGTAAATGCAGAGACGAGTACGATGAAAAACGTGCAAAAGATCTTGGTAGAAAGATAATTGGTAAGTTTACTCAAGGTAGCTCATACGGTCATAAACGACACAGTACAAGATTGATTATGGACGATGCTGAGTTAGATTTTATAATCGCTGATACAATGGAGAAAAACACATTTATAAGCCGAAATAATGCTTATTTATCGGATGGGACCAAACTAGGTACTATTGTGAGCTATATGGAGGGTGACTCACCACAGTTTACTCATTTAAGATCTTCAATGCTAGTCTATAGTTCTATAAATCTACTGTTGATGATAAATATATTTTCTTGTCACGCTGTTAGAGTCGCTACGGACTCATTTTATATAAATAAAATTATAAGGAGTTATTAAAGCCGCTACTCAGTAATGGTGAGTGGGGAACACGGAGAATAAAGCAAGAAAATATACTCAGTTATTCTGAATTTGCTGAATTTGAAATTAAGGAAATATATTACAGAAATAAAAATCAAATATCAGAATCATCTGCACCTGACAAAGTACAACCGCCTTTTGGATTCGGTAATTTGCCAATAAATTTGTGAATGTCAATTTCGCTGCCATTTACCTCACGGCAATAGCAAAATTTAAAGACCCTGATGATTTTATCAATACAAAGCCCTTATGACAATTACAAATGCATTTCATTTTTTAAAAAATTGTTTCATAAATATTATAATAAGAAAGAGAAATTCGATTAACCATTAATTATAACAATTTTTTCCACACCAGATCTTAACGTCTCAACTACTTTTTTCTTTCTTCAGAAACATACATTTTTTTCTACCATAAACAACACTAATTCTTTTTAAAATTTTTTTCATCATCTCATCTTTATTTTCTTTTTTAGTTTACATTTGGAAAAGTATGTTCACCTTTTTATATTTTTAAGTTTAGATAAAATTAACTGCAATTTCATCATTTGAGAGAGAAGGTTGTTTATCAAATTGTAAAATAAACTTTATTAATTATGATCTTTTGACATTTGTTTTATAAGTATTATATAATAATAACCACAAGTTGATGTTCCAATCTGTTGTAGTTGATTAGGCGACTAATTTAGTTTTTAAATGTTTGAAAAATATATTTTCTTTCTATAAGATCATTTGAACGAATCAAAATAATTATTATCATGGACAGCAACCCAGTGAGTGTGTAAACCATCTTTAAAATTTCATATATTCGCAACACACGAACCACCTGCTGGTACATCATCAAGTTTATCTCTAGTAAATACTCCGCGACAATGTCATTCAATATTTCATTTATTTCAAAATTGCTCAATAGCATCTGGTTCCTGGTAGTTTCATTCCAAGTCCGATTCCTAGTAGGTTCGGAAGAAGACTTCTCACTAATCCCGCTAATAGTGGAGCTATTGGAATAAATCATTGCTTTGTTCGAAGACGCTTTATTTTCTTTTTTCGACGATTTTTTTCTAGCTGGCATTTATTTTGTATTGTTACATAAAACTAACCATAGATTTGTTAGATTTCATGACCTTAAACTTCATCTTTCGTTGCGCATCATACTGCCCCTGACGCAGACACTAGTCCACGTATTCCTAGTACAGGTAAAATTTTAGGTAAAATTGTTCTAGCAATCACAGAAAGTGCTGGTCCAAAAATCCTCCAAGTTTTGACATTCCTGTAATTTGCGAAGCAAAGAGTTTATAAAAAACGGTCTCCTTTGTCAAGTTTATAGATTTATTTTTGTGTTAGCATTAATTTAACCGCTCTTTTATTTGAAGTCTTTGCGACTTCTGTAGCTGGATACATCGTTAAAAGAACAGAACGGCTTTTAACACAGCTGCTGATAAGTTTTCAGCTTGACCGGGCGTTCTGTATAATCTCGAGTTGTGTATTTGGCTTTCATTATTTTATATCAAGGTTTTTAGATTAAACTTGTACAGTCATTCTTTTTATAGTCGGGTCAATTGTCAAGAACACAATCACTGATAACTAGCGAATATACGTTATGCTGTTCAGCTGGCAGTACGTAAAGAGTACAGGTGACTTCAATATCAGCAGTTGATTCGATAGCTCGTTTGGAATGCTTTGATATATCACAAGAAGTTAGGATTGAGTGATCGAAATTTTTATACTGATATATGAGATAATTGAGATTGATCTGTTAATTACATTGCTATATTTGAAATTTGATTTTTAAGATTAGTCGGTTACCATATCATTGTCTAGGATTAATTTGTATGATAGATCCTGGTGAAACGTCTGGCGAAAAACTATATATCGTTTGTCCACTTCTACACTTGGATGAGGAAATTCCAGCTGCAATAAAGCAATTTATTAATATTGTGTTTACTTCTCTTATATTTACTGACAGTTTACTGTTATATATAATAGCTTTTTCAACACTGTCATAAATTTTATGGAGAAATCCTATCAGTGGTGCGATATGTTTTGATGATTTTAAATCAATCATAGAATTATTATTCAATGTTATACTAGCTCGTAATATGTTATAATTTGGTGTTAGCACAAAATTATCAGCTATACCATTGTTATCAGCTCGTTTATGGTCTTATCTAGATCAGTAAGGTTGTAGGCTCCTTGTGGAATTTAAATTATTCTCCATTTATCTCCTACAAAAGCTATTTGTATAAACCCAAACTCGTCATTTACTACAGCTTTTATGTTAGAAATAAAATTTCACGCTGTACAGAAAATCAGACCAATCTCATAATGTTTTTCAGGATTTAGTTGTATTGGCGGATTGTAATAAACAGAAAAGTTTGCGTTGTTTCCTGGTATCTGCGATGAATGAAATAATAACATTATTGATATTGTTAGTTAAGATCGCTATGTAAAATTTCATGCTAGGATGATGTTAGTAATTCGCTCGACCTAAGATGATCAAGTATATCAATGATTTCATTATCGATCTCTGCGCTTTCATTACGAGCTCTTTTGGATGATCCAACATAATTAGTCGGTCATCTATTTCTGCGTTTGATGTAAAAACTTTAACAACAGGTTCAGTGGTTTCGTCTGTTAAAGTTTTATCTCGTTTATTTTCATAACTAGTACGCAGTCTTTTAAACTTTCAACCTTCACCATAACCTGCTGATTTATTTCACTATTGATTTGCTATTTTACTATTTTACCCAAAACCCTAGCAATAATTCCTTCTTTCCTTCTATCAAACGCAGCTAGCATTATTTATTTGTGCTAGAGTTTTCAAGCGCTTCTTCAGCTATTGGAAGATCATTAGCTCTTCTTGCCAAAATTCCCTTGATAGTATTGCAATCATTATAACTCTTTTCTCATATATTAAATCATCAAGTTTGTTTTTCATCAAATATTTATTAATAAGGTAATCAAAGTCGGATTCTTTTTTTCTGATATAGTCTGTTCTTTTGTAAAATGGTTTCTATTTTAAACGAGGTATCAATTCTATGGTAGCTTTAGTTACTCTTTTTGTCCCTCAGCTAATTATCTAGCTGTTTAATATATTTTATATTAACCTGTTTAACTAGGCTGGATTAACCGTCAGTTTTGCTATTGCATACTGAAGTAAAAGAGGGTTGTTTATTAATCTATCAAATTCAGCCTTTCGTGAAACAGGACCAGGATTGTTGCTTACAAGTGTCTATGCAATTTTTTAAATCTCATCTTTCGATCTTTCTCTGAGTAAACATAACAAACCTTTTTATTGTAATTTTTAAGCTCGTCTGCAAATAATGTAGATATATATGGTTGCTGCCAAGTACTGCTTCAGTAATAAATTTAAAATGTTTAGCAGATTCTGCCTCTGCTTGAACTTTTCTACGTGGAGATTCTTCCACTTTTTATTTAAAAGCTGCTCGAGTTGCAATAAACTTATTTAGCAACTCGATTCTTTGTTGATGCTTGTCCATTGTTTATTTTTATACGCTTTTAAATTCGCTTATAGAAACATTTTAATGCCACAAGGAAACATCTTAGCCGGATCACGCGATAGCTTATCAAATAAAAATAAATTGTATTTGTTTTGGTTGCCTGATGATACAATTTAATAGATGCATCTTTCCTTACATCATCACATTATTCGTTTGTATGGAGTCAATAGTCCGCAGAATTTATGGATATGTAAAAAATTTCAGAGTAGTATCACATAACCGTTTACATTCAATCAAATTTCAGAAAACGCAGTCAATTCATAAAAATAAATTATTTCCAGATAAGTGCGATTTTATTAACATCCTGTCTACCCCCAATCCCAATCACGCCTTATCGAATGCAACATTGTAGTTGTAACCGAAACTATTTTCTGCGCTTAACTATAGAAGATGCATATCCTTCTTAAGATGGCCATTGCTTGGGTAGCTTATATTGTTCCTAATCAATGGCCTTAACAAAATAATAGATTAGAGCGAAAAGCAACATGTTTTTGTAAAATTCAATCCATAATTTATTTTCTTAAAATACAAAGTGAAGTTACAAGTGTCGGAATATCCTTTGCTCTTCCATAAGTGGACTCTTTCCAGAATCATTTCCGAAGATCAAACTTGATGTCATATTATGCATTGTCAATTTAGTTAATGTAGACATCGATCATTGGCATTAGAAATGAATCCGGTTTGCAAACACTGTTCACTATTTTGTAGTCGGTACACATATTGGTTTCGGCGCAAGTAAACTTGGCGAACTACAGTTACGCTTACTTGGTTCTATGAAATCGCTTTCCATCAAATACTGAATTTCTTTTTTCAAACATTATTGTTTGAGAGGATTCATCCTGTAATTACGCTGTTTCACAGGCTTCACCTCCCAGGAATGTTCTTGTTATATGTTAAGTCACTGTTACACATATTTAATTTAATTGCTTGTGTGTTAGCTTCAAATTATTTTTTTTTTATTAATTTTTATTTCATTACATGTTATTGTGATGTCAATTTTATTCACTGGATTTGAAATTTGTTTTGAAAATTCAGTTTAGTCTATGTTGCTACATTGTATTTTCAACTGACCTAGTTTCTGACCTTGGTTCAGAATTGGTAAACATAGAGTGAAAATATTTGGTAGTAAGCAAGGCCATTCTTAGCTTGTGTCAGCTCTGTTGTAAATTTTTTTAATATTTTAATTTTTTTTAGTAATATTTTGTTTAGTAATACTGGACCGATATATCCTACGTACTAATTGACATATTTTTTTTTACTGCATTGTTCGAACAAAGTGACCACGCGGTCTAAAATTGCGGTTTAAAATTGATGTTTTTTATTGTTTGTAGTCAGTTGTATTTCATACCTTTTGGAGCTTAAAGCTATTTTGCGTTAGTTGTGTTGAAATTGTTATTTAAAATAGTTTTTTTTCCCCTGAAATATAAGTGCTTTTCATCAATATTCTTGGACAAAGACATGTACTGGGATAATAGTCTTGATTCATAAAACTCAATAAAGAACTGTTGACACAATATCACAAGACAGGTTACAGAAGACGTCATCGCCTTCCATTTTGGAATTTAAACTTTGATTCATTTAGAATTTTTAGTGATAGGACTTATTCATTCTAAGATTAATGCTTGATTTAGATTCTCAAATTGTAAGTTCTCTTTAGTATTTTACCCTGGTTTGTAGAAAAAATATTTTGTTAAATTTTACTAAGCTTGTTGGTTTCACTCTATTTATATTGATTACTTTGCACAAGCCTAGACACGTCGCAGTCACTTACTTTCTTTTCAACTGTCTAAGGAACACAATAATTAGCCTGAAGAAAAGAATCAGAACTAAAAGTCATCAGAAAAATCGGCTCCTTTGCATTTTTGTTATACCGTAATTTCATTTTCTTCTGAATTGAAATGATTCTTTCCTGCTACATCAAACTTGTATTTGAAATCAGAGACATAATAAAGAAGATTAATCTCTGAATCTTCAGTTGAAAGAAGTTTATCTTCTAATAACGTAAAAGGTCCAAAAATCAATTATATACAACCAAATGTTTCTTGAACTGATTCTCTAAGGGCATTTTTTTCCTTCCCCAAAGCAAAGTTTGATGAAATATTTCTTTAGCCCCTTAACTTTTCAGAGTGATAGGGAGAGGATTTAAACTGATGGATACCAAATATTTGCATAACTTTCTGTAGACATAGATGCAAAAAAAATTTGACCCTAGATAGATTTAGTAAGGTCAAAATTGTATTTAAAATTTATTAAAGCTTTTATTACGATTTCAGTTTGAATAATCCCAAAGGGAAATGCGTCTGGAAATTGTGTAAAGGCACACAAAATGGTATTTAAGTATTGGTTGCAAGACCTTCTCTGCCTACTATTATTCTGTTAAATTGTTAGTTAAATGCATGAACCACAGGGGTCGGTGAGTCAGTCTTAGGGATTCGGCGGAGGATACGACTCACCCGACTCATATGATTCGTGATGACACTTCCCCCTTGGCAATCATTGGCTGCAGGTGATCATGCAACATCGCTTGGCCTATCTGTGCTGCAGGAAATTGGTACAACAGATGTCAATGATGAATACCTCGATGAAATCATTGAAATTCAGCAGAGCCAGGTCCGACAGTAACTCTTCAGAACAACAACGCTCTCAATGTTTTGGTGTCAACAAATGGTAACGTACAGAATGCTCTGGAGATTTTCATACCGTTTGTCACAACATATCTTTGCGATCAATCATTTTCGAGGATGTTGGACATAAAAAAGAATAAAAAGAACAGACTTTGTTGCGAAAATGACATGAGAGTTGTACTTGCCAAGTTGAAGCCGCTCATTTCTGAACTGGTCTCTGAAAGGCAACAGCAGAAGTCAAACTGATTTGCGGTAAATATTCATTATTATGTTTTTGTTTTTGTGTGAAAATAATGTTCTAATGGTTTTGTTCTTTGAACACAGTGATGTTGATGCACGATTCATTTTGTGCACCAGTAAAATATTATACATGTTTTGAATTTGAAAAGAATCATATTTTATTTTTCCAATTAAGAAGGGCTCGGTGAATGCGCATATAAAACTGGTGGGGTTCAGTACATCCAACAAGGTTAAGAACCACTGATCTACATAATGCTGATGAGAAACAATGTAATATCATTCCAGGTATACATTCACTATATATCCCATTGAGTGTCTCTGTCCAAGAATATTATTTTTTAAATGAGTTGTATCTCCAGTGAAAATTCACTTAAATTTAACAATTTGAAGAAATCAGTTCCACTGCACACTGCAGAAATACAAACTGACTGTTAGATTTCAAGCATAAATAAATAATATTTCCAGTTTCAGAATTATTAAGTCTTCTTCTTGATGTCAGATCACAATGAATATTTTCTAAAAAGAAAAACTTTGCTCAATTATAATAAAGAATGTCAGGTTCACCAGGTTAATATTAGGGCAATTCCAGTAATCTCAACCCAAATAGACATTCTTATTATAAATACAAACAGGGAATAAGGTAAGACAGTAAGATGGATGCAAGCTGTAGATTGGTGTGGAACTGGGGAAAATATCTCTTTCCCGGGCATTTACATGTATTTCTTAGTGTATCGAAATGTCCGCCCCATTATAATGTGCTGTATGTATGTATGTATGTATGTATGTATGTATGTATGTATGTATGTATGTATGTATGTATGTATGTATGTATGTATGTATGTATGTATGTATGTATGTATGTATGTATGTATGTATGTATGTATGTATGTATGTATGTATGTATGTTGAATTTGCATTGTATGTTACATGCTATTGTAATGAAGCATTGTATGTTTTACAAAATTATTTATTTTTTACTTGACCTGAATTACTAGTTTTGTTTGTTTTATTTTTTATTTTTTATGTAAACAGCTAATGTTAATATTATCTATCTATCTATCTATCTATCTATCTATCTATCTATCTATCTATCTATCTATCTATCTATCTATCTATCTATCTATCTATCTATCTATCTATCTATCTATCTATCTATCTATCTATCTATCTATCCCCTTTTCAGTTTATCTGACTCTCAGATGGTGAACTGTCTACCTATTACTTGACTGTAAATTTGCATTCTCGCATGGTCAACCCCCAACAAATTCAAACATGGTATGCACCATACTAATAACTAACACATGGTATACATGAATAATAACATGTCATCATTGATGGTATTGGGTTTTCTACCATGTGCCAATCCCACGAATAACATTCCTTGCATGCATTTTCTTTTCATGATCTAAGCTGCTACTTAAAAACTATTCAAACTATCAGTTCAGTTTTTAAAATATATTTTCATGAAATGGACATTGTAGGTCTTTATTAGGTCGTTATACTACGTTATCTCTCTCTCTCACACCTTCCACCCCCATCCCCACCTCCCTGAACACGTACCTACACGTAGTATCTCAATCTAGCTATTTACAGACTACTACAATCACCGTTATGCAATTTGTAAAATATTAAAAAAGCAATTGCTTCTAATGATTTGTCCGAGTAATACATGCAATTTCTTGCTACATCATGAATTTCGTCTCAGCCTTTTTAACACAAAATTTGTTGTTCTACAAATTGGAATGCCATGAAAACTGGATTCTCTAAACAAGTAAGCATAACCATAACGCGAATTTATATTCTGTATGCTTCATTCTTTCCTTTATCTTTGCAGGTTTTGTGAGATTAGCTCTTTGATCAAAATTTATGTTTACTGACACTGCCAGAAAAGCAGATATTCACTGCTAATTTTCGTACTGAATATAATGATTTCCATCATAAAACGGAAGCCAACTGCTCACAAAAAAGAGAAAAAAAAAACATTATGGCGCCCAGTGAATTATCCAAGTAATATGAACTTTTTGTAATTAGCTGCTTTTTGCCTAAAATTCTTATTACATAGTCTAATACTGACACAGTCAATAAAGAGATTCCAGATAAAGTGGCAAAGCTCTCACTTCACCTGCCAAAATTAAAAGTTTTTTTTTAACAGAGTGGGCATTGTAAATGCTTTGATTAAATTCGCCTCCACATGTAAATCTTACGTGATTTATGATCAAAGTAAGATGATACGACTAATGGGGATGTTAATTTTCTACTCTGTATAGATCATTGTAGAAGGAAACTTGAATAGTCCTTCATAAATCGTTCCTGTTATTGATTTGGAATAACTGACAGGAAATTTGACTACCGTCCTAAGTCACTCGAGAGTTAAATATACTCTCTTGTCTCTTTATTACATTCATTTTGTAAATCTACTGACTAAATTAAAAAGAAACTTTCAATCGACCTCAACAATATATCAGTTTGGTGTCAACAAAATAACATGCATATTAATATCTCTAAAATGAAATGAATGACAACCGTGACAAGGCGGCACATATCTTCTAACATGGATTTACTTCTAACTTAAAAATGGCTTAGATGTGTTTATTGTAAAAATTCAAAAGCTTTTTTGTATCTACATAGATGAACATGTCAGTTTGAATACACATATCGACCACCTCTGTTCAATGGTAGTCAGAAGAATAACTCGGTTAAAACTGCTGTCGAGATTTCAGCCTCCCTAGTCACTTGAACTTTTTTGGGGGATATATACTACTACTGATAGACTACGGTTATACCATATGGGGAAACACATCTAGAATTGATAAACTCCAAAAAAGGGCAGCACGAACAATACTGAAACTTATTATGACTCCCTCAAATACTTTGTTTTCACGTCTGCAATTGCTATCCATACAAAAATAAAAAAGTATTCTTTATTTTAAAGGAATCATGACATACAAGTCTTTAAACGATTGTTCTCGAAATTGTATCTCTAACGTAAATGAATTAAGATCATCAAATACTGAGTGTAATCTACGACTAACAACGATCTCCAGATTCCAGAATCGAAAACCATTCATTACAAAAGCTCGTTTACTGTATTAGCATTAATGTATGGAATTTCTTACCCCTGAGGAAAGCTTAATTCAAATTCCCTTGCTTCGTTAAAATATCCTTAAATAACTTCTTTCCTGACAAGCTGGAATGACATATTAAGCCACTAAATATAAAATGTTATCACTGTGTCCATAAATAATATGTACAGGTCTTATTCAATATATATATGTATATTCACAATAATGTGGTCATCCTGAAATCTATTTACTTGAGTCTAGAGTATGGTTCATGCTTAGAGGTATTTCCCAGTATAGTTACACATATTCATTCATGTTAAATATGTATAAATGAGAGCGCGAAAATTATTATAATTTTTAAGAAGAGAATTATAACATTCTACAGCATTAGGAGAGACACTTGATATATTTCAAAGCCACAAACAATATACCCCACAATTATATTTTTTGTTTGCTAGATCATTAAATAATTTTTGGACAGAAAATTCTCTAGCACAAATAAAGTTGTTGCAGATTCAGATTCTATATTTATCCACTAGGGACGATCCGCTTTGCAGTGAATAGACCTTCTATCAGGGATAGATATACACAGGTACGTATTTATATCATTTAAAAATATGGCAGGTGCAGATATAGTTAAACGTCCGGCTACATTGGTTTCTGGTACGATATTAAGTAGTTTTATGTTTTTGTTGAGTTTTATTGTTTTATCTAACACAAAGACGCGAAGCATAAACATGTTACATGACGCAGGAATTTCAACCAGAGATTTATTGTTGAAAATGTCAGATTTCTATTAGTTTGGATTATAATGCGTAAAACATATACTTTAAAATGTTACTGGTTATATAATTATGTATTACAGATGCAGCTTGCATCTCGTACAAATTTTGCACAAGCAAAAATTGAAAGGTGCGTCGTCAGAATATAATTAAATCATTTCTATTTTTTTAACACGTTCTTTCCAAAAAAGAAAAACTACGTTATAACAGACTCTCAAATGGATAATGATTTTGATCGTAACAACTGGATATTATTTAAACCTATTTTATAAATTCAATATTAAATCATTACCCATTTAAGATCTTTAATATATACTAACATATACTATGAAAATGCTGCACAATACCGTAGGTTCTCTACTTTCTTGCGAAATACAAATCTTTGTGGATTTCGTGGTCACCACAAACCGTGAATTTAAAGACCCAACGAAGAATAGTTTTGTGCAAATAGTATTGTCCCCTTTATTAATCCAAGAATTGAATCATCAACCAGGACATTCTTTCCACAAAAGCGTAATTTGTATCACGGATAAAATATTAATAACATAGTATTAATATTAAAATATTAATAACATAGTATTAATATTAAACACTCAGAGCAGTCTAATAATGGTGGACAATCTTGAAAGAGCAAATCTCTATTTGATTCCGTAGCTTCTTAAAGTGAGTGGTGTGTCGACATGAAATAGTGAGTCCATATGGGGACGAGGAGTGGTATTTACGTAACTGGAAGCTTTAAAATTTTAAGGAAAAGTGACTGTTCTAAGTCAAGGTTATAAAGTATCATAAGTAGCATATGGGAATCCTATAGCCGCAATGGACTTAAATATTGTAAATAGGTGTTTTGCACTTTAACCTCAATATTTAGAGCCTCAAACTTTATTGTCTTAAAGGGAATTTAACATGGTCTCATGGAAAATGAAGCAGAGGTGACGTCAAAATACTGAAAACTAGGAGAAAATGGCAGAAGTGGATGACCTCATTTGGGCAGTGAGATAGAAATAGTGTTCGATTTGACTTGAATACGCGCTACTGTTTGAATGTAGGTAGGTTTAATTGACTGATAGGGACGAACGAGATTTATACACATGCACACACACACACACACACACACACACACACACACACATATATATATATATATATATATATATATATATATATATATATATATATATATATATATATATATTATAGTTTAATACAAACAGTGCCATCATACAGGTTAGAGAAATTAAAGTCGTACTCTACGGAGTTTCGAACCAAGGTCCGCGAGTAAATGGCACCCATCGCCTTCCCTGCACGAACCGACACATATACCGTCACGACTAAGCACGCATCACCAAAAAAAAGGGCACTGAATTGTTGTTATATAAGCTAGTGCGTAGCAGACACACTCGCATGACAACCTAGTAATTAATTCTCATATATACACATAGTCGTTCCAGATTCCTATGAAATAAATCAAGGTATATGGGAGTTTTGTATTACAAATAATTATAAATATATACCAGACCGAATAGACTGTGCTATCCCTGGATTCTTTAGTAGAATCTTGATAATAATGGGCAGAAATAATAGTTTAATACAAACTGTAGTCACACACATATAAACACACACACACACACACACACACACACACACACACACACACTCGACTCCAAATCTCCTGCATTAGTTGAGAAGATTAAATTTTCACAAACCTACACATGTCAACTCAAAAAAATACTAGCCAGCACCCGGCTGTCATCAAACATCCCATTACTATTTATATACTCCGCACACAATCCCAAAACGTATTGTGCTATCTTAGAGTCTATGAGAAGGAAATGAAATCCAACAAAAAAAAACAACAAACTATCGCTTACCTTATATATCATTTGACATCAAGTATACACTCTGTCTAAAATTTCCTGTGCTAGCATTGATTGAATGTGAAATACATGAAAGCCAACAAAACATCAAACCATATAAATACTACTCATCATACCAATGATACTATCCAAAATAATGATACCATCCAACACCCCTTACACGCACTATCCATCAACGTCTTGTGTGAGTTTAGAATGTAAGAGGAGACGAAATCTCACAGTCTCATCACCAACTATAACATACAGCATTCCATTTTATACACTAACCTAAAACGCTGTATGTTAGCTTAGAGTGTAAGAGAAGATGAAAGCCAACGAAACATACTATTCCTCATACCATAAAATACTATGCATCATATCACTTATACCATCCAAGATTCCAATGATATTCAACTTTCCTTACACACGCTGGTGACAGCTTAGACAGTAAGAGGATGAGGGTAAATTCACCAAAACTTACTGTCTCTCACAATACTATCCTTTACACCATTTACGCCATTTACTATCCTTTACACACACCATTTATATAATCCAACATCATGTAAAGAAAGATTTATGGGGTTGACAGGTGTTGTGGCAAAAGTGTTTGCTGGGATAAACAAACATAGAACGATGAACAATCACAGGTACTCACACCTCAAAAACGTCTGGAATAGTCTCCACACACTATCATACCAAATAGGGAAGAGTTGTTAAAAAAGAAATAAAAAATAAAAAACAGATGACAATTATTCTCAAATTCATATTAGGGATTTAACCGCAAAATAAATCATTAATCACACAATCTATTCTATCCATAACACACAACTACACCATCTACCAAGACAAATGAGGAGAATTACTCTCATAATGCAAAGTCAAAGGATTGACGCTGAATCATCCAATGAATCAAGTGGTTAACTTTGGCATGATGAATGAAGCTTTGCTATCTGGAGAGAATCCAAACTTTATCGAGACCACCCACAAACTTCACAAAATTGTACGGTTACCCAATCACCAAATTGTCAGCAAACCATTGAAACTGCATTTTCAAATCGTCTAACAAAAGCGAGTGCGACTTCCCAGTCACTTCACTTTACCGCTGGTCAGCATATTAAGGGAGAAGTCATTCAAGCCCGACATTCAAAAACTCAGAGATAGAAAGATGAATCATTTTACACAAATACAGAGCGAGCTTCTCGTTCGAGTTTGGTGATGCCGTATGTGTAAAAACATTATGGACGTGAAAACGATCCCACTGATTATCGTAGACTGGTTTTCTTATTCAACGTACGCCTACCATCATACGGATCTTATCAAAGTCTATGTAAACAACTCAGAATGTCAACTCCGCCTGTCAAAGAAGAATACATACTGCCGTGATTATGCCAGCGACTTTGAAACTCCAAACGTTCAAAGTTAAGTGGCCAAATATCTGAGAGGACATACCCTCGAAGAACTAGTCAGAGCTTGAGTTTGCTACTTGGGAGAAGGAGATAAAGTCAAGTGCTTCATTTGAGGTGTGTCACTTTACGAGTGAGAGCTGAAAGACTTGGCTTACCTGGAACATGCTCGATGGTCACCTCACTGTCACTACCATTCTTTAGTGGGACCAAAGTAATATCTTCATGGATACTATACATTCGTGGCTTGTCTCTTCATTTACAAAGAGCTCGTCAAGATATAAGTGAAACGCAAGGAACAATTGCAATAGTCACAAAGATAAATTAGACTATTGGCTACAACAGTGTGAATTCTTATTCTTGGAGGACACTTTTGTCACAAACGTAGTGTATAAACGCTTGCAACAGATTCCGTGAAAGGAAGGCAGTGACATTATTCAAACATTTATTAACAAAACCTCTTACAAAAACTGTTTCCTTAAAATTTTGGACGGCGTGTGGTGGTGTGCGTGGTTCTGGGATTTTGTTTGCAAGCAGATTCAATGTAGACTATTTACGAACAGTACTTGCAATAGAGACACTATGGTGACTCCTTTAAATGTGCATGAGAGACTCGTTCTGTCAAAAAGTTGCGCTTTTTATCTCGATACTTCTCTACCTCTATGGGAATAAAAGATTCGTAAAATTGTAGAGAGTCGGGATGCTGACGAAGATGTGTGCATAGTTTGTGACATACACTGCCAAGATGTACTTGACTGGCAAATTCTTAGTTTCAATATTTGGACAAAAGAAGTGGCAAAGATTTGTGATAATGACTTCAAAGGTTCAGTAAAACATGCGACATTTATACCTTTTAGCCACATTACCGAAAGAAGAACTCGGCGCAAAAACGAAAACAATTTTAGGAAAGTATCAGTACGATCGTCGACATCGGCACAAACAAAAAGTCATTTCGGAAGGAAACGTAAGACTGTGCATAGTGTAGAGACTCAAAGAACATTAAAAAGTGTCATTTGATCAAGGACAAACCCATTTTATCGATGCTCCATATTTACTTTCCCAAACCAATACCTGCGGTGACAGTGCAGTTTCTTACACTTTGACGTAGTTGATGATGCCAGCAAAACCCGATTTGATGCAAACATGGAAACCCATTTCTATAGGAACTTCTTCCACGGCGACATAACTATCTTCTTTAACCCCAATGGCTGCTAATAAACTGTACCCTTTCCCAAAATAAAAGTCCAAGAAAATCGGAAATGTTACAGAGTTATCTAGATTTATGCGAAGGGGAATTGTTACAATTTTGTACAAATAACAGAAAGAACATTTCCCCAAATGATCTCAAAAAATGCCTATTCGTCAAAAGAAAAAGACGGTGCAACGCTGGGGATTTTTGTAACATACTCATAGAACCACTGTTCAAAGGAGTGTTTGTATGACATGTTGGAAAACATTTATCCAGTAGTACGAAATAAGGAGGAAGAAGACAAATAGGACTAATTGTATGGAATGATATCATACGTGTATTTTGGAATCTCATGGAAGGAGAAAAGCTGACTTTATTGCTCTACAAAACGATGAATAGAATTCTATCGTTGGCAAGAACAACGGGCCCCTAATTTGTCTCCCAATCCTCATCTGACCGAGATGTCACAGTTGCAACATGAAATGCAAGTGTTGATGGATGGTACCGTTTTGTCAGAAACGGAAAAATCGCAACAGTACGGTGAAGTATTGCAACACTTCAACTCTTTCACCTCAATGCTTTTATCGAAACAACTAGATTGAGCCTGAAAAATTTTGGTAGTTATTCCTTCTTTCTTCACGTCATAGCAAGGACACGACAGAAAGTGACGACTTAAACCTTCCAGAGTAGGTCATAAACACGTTGCGAGAAAGACTAACAAAAGGAAGAAGAACCGTCGGAGAATGTCTCTGATTAGTAAACATAAAAAAATTGAACCATCTAGAGCCTTGTAAATATTCCAGTTCAGAACTGGATCTGTTTGCTATGCCACCCACCATGATGATGAAAGAATCCCAATAGCTAGAATTTCATCCCGCTTCGTCTTTAACAACTTCAGCCACCATTGAATTTGAAATCAAAGCTTAGCCAGAAGATTACATCGATCTGAATAGCAGTCACTTGTACCTGAAAGTCAAAGTTCTCAAAACGAGTTATACAGCTCCAAAGGCCGGTGCCAGTAGCTCCTGTTAATAATTTATCCATACTTTGTTCATCTAAGTGGATTTGTATAACGAACAGCAGCAGCATGGATACTTACTCTTACTCTTACTTATTCTTATCGAGCGTGCCTAAAAATATCTTGACCTGCAGAAAAGAAGCCAAGAACACACCATATAATGTTTTGTGCAGTATGAAAACCTGATATATCGGACCGGAAAGAAGATGGCTGTCCTCAAATGTTGGATTTAACGACTTGCGAAAGAAAATCATACATGGGTGCAGTTTGGAACTGCTAGATGATTTGCATTTGTACTTGTGATTGCAAGATAAGTATTTGCTGGACGGTGTATATGTCCGCCTGAGAATCAATGTTTTTCCGTTTTCCATTTGATGTCTCATGGGAACGAATATAGAACCATCATCCAAGAAGTCAGACTTTAAGTACGACATGTGGAAGTGTTACCAAAAGTAGGAAATGACATCAGTCACACGGAGCAGTTTGACTGCTAATTATCTGATGCGACGAGTGGTAGTGAAAACCTTCACCATTGCAGCTGTACTCCGATCAAAGACCAAAGATCGTCTTTTCCTAAGACATTTACTAAAAACGTTTAATCATCATGAAGCCCTCAACGAATCCATCACAAAAATCCTTTTCAAATTTAAGCATTACAAAGTGTCCTAAATAAAAGTCATTCGATATGGCCAGACCTTGTGGAACAGACCTTTCGAACCTAACTATGAGGTGTAGAATTGAGATCTTCAATTGTCCTAGTACGGAGCCACGGGAGAGTTAGGAACCAACAGTAGACACGGTATTTTGTACGATGATTATGCATGAGATTACGCTTTGTTTTCTTTTGATTCAACTCCAGACCAAGACAGCGACCAGGGACACCCTATAAAATCCATACAACTTTGTGTGGACTTTGAGTTTGCAGAAGCTCTACCCAACACGGAAAACGTCATCTTGCTGAATTCTAAGATACGCTTGAAGTCAGCAGCTTCAGAGAAGTGATTGTATACTGTTAGAAGCTATGGAAGAATCTTATTCCTATTATACATGTGGAGGCCCTTTCGAAATGGGAGACGATCAAGTATTTGAACCAACAAAAAGGAAAAAGACGTGATGTTGGTTACCAGAACACAAAGAACACAAAGAACGTTTAGTCTAGTGTTTTTTCTAAGTCCCTGGCTTAAAAATTACATCGTTAACACACAAACATTGTTATGGATGTCAAGGAGGTCAAAACGATCATCTAAGTCAAATTCAACACGATAAATGCCTAATGACGACTTTAGAACAAACTGAAGAATATCTAGATTAAGCTTGGGGTCTCAAGAAGCAGTCTTGCATCAGTGGTATAAAGACTTTCGTGACTATTCATCTCCTCTATTGACTTCTTTTAATATATAATGCATTTAATTTCTCTCTCAAAAGAGTAAGAAGTGCAGCCTAGAACCATTCATTTGACAAAGATTTTCAAGGGAAAAGTCAGGATTGAATTGGTGACATCTCATTACCTTTGAATGACAAACATGAAGACTTGGGAACTTCATTTCCTATCGTACAAAGCTTTTTGGAATCCTGTTGTGTGTGCTAAAGATGAACATCTTCATCGCAAACCTAAAGACGTTCGAGCGTTCGAACTGATGTCTTTAATACAAATGGCAGTGTAGAAACTTGTTGAGTGGCCGTTTGTTTTCTCAACAATCACATTATAGAGTATTTTGATTGTTATGAAATACGTCCTTTGGAAAACATCACCAACTTTACCAAAATAAGTGCGGAGAAAACATGATTGATTCAATAATGTGAATCATTTTGATTGTGACTATTCTAGAAACGATGATAAAGTACAAGGATGGTTTGGTGAACGTTATAGTTATCTTTTATTCGGAAACATAGTGTGCATCAATCCACTAAAGAAGTCAATCAATGGAAGTCGAGTTTGGCTTTACAACGTTGTCAGCCTTGTAAATATGTTTGAAAAAATATTCATCTGATGATTGGTATTGGAGAAGTCTCTTTGTAAATAAAAGTTTATTATTCAAAAATAGGTGTCTGATGCTTTTTCAATCGAGATTATATTAATATTGTCACTTTCACCTCTCTCTATCCGACTGGGTTGTGTTAGCTATGGCGTCCCTACAAAACCGAAAGCATGTTTTCCTTCACGTACACACTTTAGGAATGCAAGTGTGAAAAATGTTCATCCATCACTGCGATGTCTTTGTTTCTAACCTTTAGATAATACTCACATATGCAGACACTGGTATCATAAAATGATGGCTTCAAGAAAATTTATATAGTGCGTGTAAGGGTTATTGGATGGTATAGATAGTATAATGGATACTAAGTCTGGTGAGATTTTATCTCCTGCTCTTATACTGTACGGTAACATAGGGTTTTGGGATAGTCTGAGTAAGTTTTTTTAGTGTTGGATGGTATTGAGGTATTGGATGGTATAGATGGTATGATGGATAATACTTTTTGGTGTGAACGATAGTATATTTTGTTGGTTTTCAATCTCCTTCTCTTACATTCTAAGATAACACGGGCAGTGTTTGGATAGAGTGTATGTGTGTTTGAGGGAAGGGTGATGTTGGAGGGTAAAGTCTGTTACACTATAAGCTAGCACAGAACGTTTCTAACGTGTATAATTTGATGATGAAAGGTATATAAAGAATGTGAGAGTAGGTTTGCTGAATGTCATGTCCGTGTCTTAGACCCTAGGCTATTGTGTTTGTGTTTGGTGTATGGATGGGAATAAGATGTTGGATGGTAAAGTGGTATGATGGATAGTAGTTTTGGTGATCGAAGGGATGTATATTTTGTGACATATCATCTCCTTCTCTTATATTTTTAGCTAGCACAAAGCATTCTGGATAGAGTGTATAATGGGATGTTGGATAATGTATAAGGTAAGTGATAGTAGGTTTATGGAATCTCATCTTCTGCTCTCACACTTTAAGCAAACACAGACATTTGTATTGTTTTTTATTGATAGTTTGTGTTGGTGTGTGCGCGTGTGTTTGTGCGTTTTCATGAGCGCACGTGTGTGTAGACTGCACCAGACATTTTGGATATTATTTGTATTTGTTTGTTTATATATCTTCGTCTATGTTTTGTTTGTTCCTATACATCTTTTCACATACCTACCTACAGTATTGCGTATTGAGGTCAAATCGAACACTGTTACTGAATCACCGCCCAGTTGCAGTCGACCTCTTGTAATACTGTTTTGAGGCTACAAATATGCACTTGGGTGTTTTTCAATAAAAATTACCACAAAATAATGTTAAAATTGGATACAAGCTTTTCCCTATGATTTTCCCCAAGTTGTAGCTATAAATAGATACTATGTTTATCCATATAAGTTTATGACAAATTATGGCTAAAAGAAAATTTTTCCATAGGTGTTTCCAGAAATTGTAGCTATAAATAAATTATTGGGTTTTCAATAGGAAGTTCTCTGCGATCCACCCCTGGTGAGGTTAACACATCTATCTATAGATATAAAAATGGATTTAGGCAAAACATAAGCGGTTGCTTATTGAGACACCGCCCTAGATTTGTTTTTCTCAGTTTTGATTGGATGCGGTCTGGTCTCTTTGAAAACTGCTCTGGGATTATCTATTAGTTACTTGTTACAGTCGGATTTCCGGTCCTTTAGAGTCCGAAATTGTTCCCAAGACAGTCAGGATATAATTGACTGATTGCAAAACAAACATAAGAGTCTCTACCTGGTCGGCTTGTTGGTAGAATTCACTTTGAATTTATTGCGGACGGAACGTTGTGTAACGGTTAACAATAGAGGCAGTTTCTATGTGTCCAGAGTCAGGTCTGTAATCCTAATCTTACATAATACGTATTGAAATTACCTCAGGCGCTCTTTAACACGAATTAACTATAAGAAGATGCGTGTATACATGAAGCATGAAGCAACAGAAAATTTTCAACACAATGTTGCACACCTGTACCGTGTAGACTCATATTGTTCTGCAGAATGCCTATTTGTGCTTAATTTCAATGGTGATAGTCACCCCAACATGCCAACTGGATGTAGTTTTGCGTCTACAATACCTACCGAGAGCTCATGGATGACAGTGTCACTTATTCTTAGTCAATGTGGTTTTCTGTAGAGAGAGGACCTACAACCTACAGAAGTAACATATAGCAGGGTAATGGTATCTGAAATATCGCCCTTATCTGATCGAGGTGAACATAAAAACGTGGGATTTTCATAAAATCCGTAGGGTCAGGCACCATCTTGATGGCATTACCTTAACAGTAAAACTGCATTGGTTGTTACAAAGTTCACTTGAAATGTTGAACCATGATGGTTTATAGATAACCTCCTTGAGTGCTAAGAGTGAATTTGAGTTGATGCATATCCCTGTTCTGTGGAACAGCTCTTAGCTGATTAGGCTCAGAACTACGCATGCTCTTTTCCACTTCTCTAATGCCTGTTAGGAGGTATAAATAGATAACAAGTGATCTGACTTCCTCTTTTATGGTAGAGGCTGTTGATCCAAGGGAAGACATTAACCATGACAGTTTCACAGAGGCGCTCTATTTGGCAATAACACTAACCTTGACAGGAAAAGTAATACCTGTAGAACGAACCACATCCAGGTGCTTAACGTTCTTTTCTGGTTGGTTAAAGTGTTTACTAACTGCAAACAGAGCTGAAAGTGTAGACCATTCAGAAAGATGGTTATTGGAGTTGCTGACACTAATAACAAATTACCTTAGTGTACATTTTAGCGTTGGGAATATAGTGTCAACCTATAGACCGATCGTGAATGTTACATTCAGGATGAATATATCAGCTGGGCCAAGCAACTGCTCAAGTTCATCGATGTGAGGTAGGACCAGGCAAACCAGGCAGAAAAACCAGGCGGTATTTTTTGTTGGCATCTCAGTTCCTCTAACGTAGACATTTTCTAGGCTAGGCATGGCGTTCTCATTCTGTGCCGTTAGTACAAGACGAAACTTAAGGCATTTAAGGATTTTGAGCACCCTAGAAAGGATAGATTATGCGCCCAGCATTACGAAGTGTATGAGTTCATGCTTTTCAGAAACAAGAGATTGGTAGTCTTACATAAACTCATTCGGGTATTTGCCTTAGCCTTCCAGTCTGGCCTGGTGCTGAGACATTCCTTCATGACTGGGCAAATGAATAAACCTCGATAATTTTGCTCGAGCTGCTGTGCCACTAACTTCCAAGACTGCATAGTATATCGTCATGGTACTAGCACTTGCCGAGGATACTTTCATCATGGTAGCCGGAACTAGCGGTGCCTGCTCAGCACAAGGATCAAGCCCATCTGAATAAGTCTTTAACTAATTTTCCCTTTCTTGTGATTAGTTTGTGAGATCATGCTCTGCTCTAAACATCTGTATACCAAACCAAGCAACTTTTTAAAAAATGAAAATTATCATATAATGTTACCAATCAATAGAAGTAATTTTTGCTTTTGTCATCAAAGTACAATTAGTGCAGGCCTTCTCAATTGCTTGAAGTAAAAGATTTTCATAAATAAAATTCCAGCTCAGAATAACTACTGAACACAATACTAATAGAACTGATTCTGTCTCAATATCTTGTAGCATAAATAATTTCTAAACAAACAAGATTACACAGTCCTCATCAGCAAGTATGGAAAAATTGGAGCAGAACTTCCAATAGTATCCATCCATACACAGAAAACTCATCAGTTAATTTTTACTGATAGGAACAGTGAATTCAAAGATACCTTAGCATCTATAAGTTAACTTAACCATGTCCCATGATATGTCTTAGAAATATAACAAGCACGGCAAATTCACTTTTGGATAAATTAATTATCAAATTTACATCAGTGAGTCCGTCAAAGAATTTCCGAATTGTCTCTTGGTGATCTTTCCAGGTGTCGTTGTAGATGATGACATCATAAAAGTAAGCATCACAGTTATCTAGACCAGCAATAATAAAACTGATTCTTCCTCAACATCATGTAGCACGAATAATTAATTTCTAGACCCATCAAGATTATATGGTCCTCTTACCTGAACTCATGTCACAATTACCATTTTGATAAGAAAAAAACTATTATCTAATAGAACGTTTCCTTCTGGAAGGTACATAATGTTTTGCAAAATAAAATCATGATTAGAAGTCTATTACTAAAATTATATTATAAGATGTGTTGTAAACAACATGTAGATCAGGCAAACCGTCGAAACATTTCAAAGTTCTGAACTCAAATTAAGATAAACACGTTTGCTTCTAAAACAAAACCAATGATCTAGGTCAGTGTTTTAAGCATGATTTCACTCTCAGTGCCTTATCAGATTTTATATGTTAGTAGTGAGAGTTGGCCAGAACATTAATCCAGCATTCTGGATATTTGATATCAGAGACTGTTAAGAGGACCTTTCTGTTATTTATCTTCCAATGGCTAACTGTGACAAGTGGATGGGCTCAAAACGTTAAACCATCCCTTTCTCTACGGTTCTTTGCTAGGGAATGACATCCCGCGATGTAATTTACCCAATGTGGATGAATAGAAAGAATGATATAGATCTCTGAGCAAGTATATTGAAGAAATAAAACAATGAGCCACCTTTCAATGAACAAATATAAAATTTAACCAATTTAACCATAGAATTTCAAATCGAAAGAAAATCAATTTCTTTTGCTACAAAAGAAAGGAAATGTGTAAACATGTACTCAATAAAAGCGAATACAAATTTCACTTTACTATTAATTGTCAGCGACAGAATTAATGTAGAGTTTCATCATAACCTACGAGTCGTGACTTGGAGCTCAACGCTAAATGACATAATCACATATCTTTATCCGGACATCGAATTTCCCGTTCCTTCCTGCACTGCCAACCTTTGTCTACTCGCTTTTGACTTGGACCCTTGTCAGCCGAAACTTGAAGGATTTGACGATAATATCTAGAACTCGAATTCGGCTGCGGACTTTTCTGATAATTTTCGTTGCAGGAATTTTGCTGATTAAGCTGTTTCATTTGCCGTTTTGTTCGTTTCTCCCACGAACTTCCAATGTGTAGTCTGTTTACTTTCTGAGACGATTAACTTGCCTTACTTCAGTCACGAGGGAACGTACTTCTTACGTTCGCCCCGGAGTCCTGTCTGACTTCTTCCAAGCAAGATTGAAGACTGAAGCAATTTTGCAAAATAAAATCACTTACAAGAGTTACGCCCTTAAGTTTCCATTAGCCAATCAGAATCGACTGATACTTAAAATATCCTACGTAGAATATTTAATTAACGAGAATAGGCTAATCATGCCGCAATTAACTTTCCTTTGAACAATCAATTATTGAAGTGCTTCCCATTTTTACCGGTCGAGGTTGGTAGAGTGTTATGCCAAAACCTTTGTACCATAACAGATGACTTGGTCAAATTTCGCGTGATGCAAAACCAAGTTTCCTTTGACGTTCAGAGATGAAATGAGAATAATAATATTCCTGTCTCTAACCCTTTCTACTTTAATTAAGTTAGCTGTGATACAATTTATTTAATCAATACTTCTAAGAGTTTCAAAATTCGACACATCACACTAACTTAGCCTGGACCGATTCATGCCTTTGGCTAAGGTGAAAATGTTAAATTAATTAAAATTCATTATCTCTAACCCTTGGTAATTATGTAGCTGGGAGTAGTACAGTAAACAACACTGGATTAGATTTTTATGAAGATTTTAGCTTTTTTTTTACCGCTACTTGGTGTTTGTCCTTTGAATCTGAATGTAACAGTCAGGTAAAAAAGTACTTAATTTTGGACAAAGTCAAGTCCAAGATACAATGTTATATTATGAATAGCATATAATGAAATGAAAAACAAATTTACTCAAAGATCATGTCTGAATTAAAATTCCATCATTTATTTCCTCTGCCTCAACGATCATATCTCAATTAAACCACTGGCACTTGAAGGTGAGCTTAAATTTAAAACTGTAATCAAACACTATTATTGGTTTAATTAAAGTTGAGTTAAAATTGTCTAAGTAGATGAATTATGTCCAGATTTAGCTTGAAGACCACATGGCGCTACATATGACCAGTTGACGACATTATATAGATGAGATAGCCAGAATGAAGTTTTAACGTAATATCTGTGTCTTACATGATGATTAACCAGCTATATATGAAACAGATTTGAATTACGAGATCAACTTACGCCTTGTATCAACAAGATAAAAAAATCTATTAAATGTCATTTTGCGTCAGCTTGGAATGGTGGTTCTGGGCTAAAGCTGTGATTTAACTCTCGGATCAGTTAGAAAAGGTCAGTTTGGAAGAGAGTCAGTTTTGTACAAGATATTGTTTTGTTTACCTCCTGTCAATTTCGAACGAAATGGTTGAATTGACTGACAGCTGATAAATTCTTCCCAATTATCTTCCAAATACCATAGTGTGTGAGTTTAATCATTCTTTTGGCAAAATATGCTGTAAACTAACACTAGAATCCTACACTATTTATATGTATTATTAGTAATTATAAAAAGGTCGTATTTAATGTAAATGCCGTGACATTATATTGCATCACACCAATTTTCTGGTTCAGACAGCCCATACGTCTTTTCTATAAGACAATTAAGAATCGACATTAAAAGCAGTCTTTTCGTTACGTTCTTGTTGCAAACACATAACATCGTTATCAGATGCGTTATCGAACGGATTCTATGGTATTTGATCCAAGCATAATGTGCAGTAAGTCTCAGTATAATTGGTAAAAGTCTGCATAAAAAGTATACATGCATGTATGTACTTGCGTATGTGTCAAGTACAAGCAACTAAATAGGACATGGAAACTATTAGTATCTTCTTCGTACCATTAAAATTAATAAAATATCGTGAATTTCAACAATTATTAAATATTCCTCTACCATGCGATACGTAAATACATTTTTGAAATAATACCAATTGTTGGAGTGTAGGAACTTTCTTTTAATGATTTCATAACACATCAAAATACGATAGGACCTTAAAAAGTTTTTTTTTCTCAATGTAAAATAGACATCGATCAGGATATGATAACTAATATTTGCTTAAACAGATATATCTCAATGCTAGTAAATTATTACCTAACAATGGCTTCAAGATGTTATTTATATTGTTTTTTGTAAAAAAAATACCCGAGAGCTGGATAAATAGTAAAACGGTTGCAAATTGTTTTTTTTAAAAACGGAAATGAGTTCATTTTTACTTATTATTATTATTATTATTATTATTATTATTATTATTATTATTATTATTATTATTATTATTATTATTATTATTATTATTATTATTATTATTATTATTATTATTATTATTATTGACGTAATGTAAATAATGTAAACGGTTGCAGATTGTTATTTTAAACGGAAGAGTTCATTTTGACTTTATTATTATTATTATTATTATTATTATTATTATTATTATTATTATTATTATTATTATTATTATTATTATTATCATTATTATTATTATTATTATTATTATTATTATTATTATTATTATTATTATTATTATTATTATTATCATCATCATCATTATTATTGACATAATGTAAATATGATATTGTCTATATCATAAATTACATCCTTCTGAAGTATCAAAATATATTTTCTTTTAATATCCATAAACATCTTTACATACAGACTGATAACGCGTCAATTAGGTAAAAAACGAACATCTAAGTCATAAAACTTTGGCGCCAATTGAACACTGATTTTCTTTCATAAGAACAAAGAAAGTCGATTAATGTCCCTTTCTTGCAAATATCAATTTCAGACTTTTATAACATAAATATTTCTTATAGTGTTAAGAATAACCGTTTCTCATCTGACATATATCATTTGATTAATCAGGTTTTTATAAATATAATGTTGGTTAAGAAATTGAAGGAAGTGAAACCGGAGCCTTCATTCTCCAAAATAATGTTTCTAAAGTTCTTCCCTTCATTGCAAGAGAAAACATTTAAGATATGATTGATAAAATGCACTTATAGTCCTGGTTTGAAAAGATATTTTGGATTCTTTGTTAAATTTTTCACTTAGGCTGAGTATCCTGTGATGATATCCATACTTGTGACGATAATTCTGTCATCGTTTAAATTAACAGAACCAAGTAATGAACAGTGATAAATTCATAGTCGCTTATATCACTACAATATTGATGGAGGAATTGGATAAGTTAAATAAGATACAGCCTCCACAGTATTTAGCGCGTTTACCCTCCCCTCTCTCTCATATTGTTTTGTGTGTTGTCGTGTCGGTGTTGGGTTAGTAATTATATCTGATTGGAAATTTTAACATTCGATCATAATTTATATTTTTTGCATGATTGACAAATCTTTTCATATGTGACTAATCATATCTGCAGAGAACGACCCCCTATTTTACCTGAACGTTACTGCATTTCATTAGAAAAGAGATGACGATTATGAGCCGTTTTCTTTTAACATTAGCCTTAGTCTTCAATGAACAGGAAGTCATCAACTATTTATGAGAGGGAGGGGGCGGGACGTGTGAATGTAATTATAACCGGATTCGAGTGAATTTTATTTCACTCTCTTAGCAGCTAAAAGAAGACCTATGAAATCATTTTAAAATACGTAATCTTTAATAAGCTCTAAATTGAGCAGCAAAACTATTAAATCATGAGTAATTAAGTAAGAAACGTGTTCTTATTTACCACAGATGATATAATACTAGCCATTTTATGGTGTCATCTCTAAAGATTAGAAAACCATTAGCAATGTTTTTGTCCTTGAATATAACTATTTTAAAATGGGGTGTAATGCATAAATTTCAAATTGGAAATGATTAGCGGATGAAAAGCGGGGTTTTGTGTCTTTTTGAGAATATAATTATGGCAATCTAAAGGTATTAGCTTGAAAACTAGCTGCAATTACATTATAATAAGCAAAATGCCATTTTATTCTTGAATTATTCTAATTAGAGAAATCAATTAATTCTGAACATAGGACATAAAATAAGGGCATTGCTAACTTTTTCAACATGTCCCATAAAAAATTAACAACATCACAAACTATACAATAACAGTTTTAAAGAATTTGGAAAGGTATATCCCTGTCTCTAAAGTGTTAGATATAACTCTTAAACACTTTTATTTCAATTTGTCTTCTTGTACGAAACCGAACACTCATTAATAAGTATAACAATATGAAGAACAACAAGAATATCTAGTACGGCTTGATGCGTTTTCACGGCACAACAACACAATAGGTTAAGTGCCGTCGCACTTGGAGCAAAAATTCATCCCTGTCGATACACCTTCTTAGCCACCCGGACTGACAAGAAGGTAGGATTTGAACCTGGTCCCGTTAGGTCACGAGTCATGTAAGCAAACCTATGGATCCGTTGCAGCTTTGATAATGTTAGGTCTTTGGGGGTCAACACCATTTTACAGCACATGACACAATTTGATGGATGCCAGTATATCTTGATACTGGAAGAAACAGCGGACACCCCAGGAAGAACCACAAAAAGTTTACTGGCAGGTTTCTCCACATACTCAATTTGGTCAGAACTCACAAAAGTGATCTATAAAGGTGAACGCCGTAGACCTCTCGGTCATCCGAGGTCCACGCGGCTTATAGAAGACGAAACATAGTGATTGCGATAGTTATAGTTGAGATCCATTGGATCTTGGCTCGGTATAATCAAACTCTCTCTGGTACACTTTCTGGCCTTGTCATCTTTTCATTTTGTTTGATCTTTTTAAAGCATGTAGCATAGTGTGGTACATGGTCAACACTTATATACATAGGATTTCGTGCTTCGTGCTGTACATGGGAAAAAATGTAAACAGTAGGATTTCGTGTCTATGTGGTACATGGGAAAAATTGCATACTCTACGATTTCGTGCTTGTTGCGGTACGCGGAGAAAATTTCCACGCAGTTGGATTTTGTGATCTGTTCAGTTCATGTGGAAAATTTCGACACAGTAGGATTTTGTGCTTTTTGTAGGGGTAGGATTTCGTGCTTGTGCTGTACAGTGGGAAAAATTGTATACAGTAGGATTTAGTGCTTTGTACGGTACATTGGGAAAATGTCCTTTTGGCGTTGAGCTATCCAGATTATCCTATACTTATCAGCATACTTAAGACTTAGAGATTATACCATACTTACTTGATAGTGCTTTAATATTTAGAGATTATACCATACTTACTTGTCAGTGTGCTTAATAATTACAGATTGTGATGTGCCAAATTTTGAAAACTCTTAGAAGCATCGGTTAAAGGAATTGTATCAAAGCCAACTTAATTAAAGTAGAAAGGGCTACAGATAGATGATTATTTTCATTTCATCTCTGAACGTCAAAAGAAAATTCGTTCCACGCGACAAAACTTGACCGAGGTCATATGCTATGGTACAAGGCTATGACATAAGACCTTTCCCAAAATCAACCGGTTAAAGGGGGAAGCTTGGCAATAAGTGATTGTCAAAAGGAACGTTAATTACGGCATGATTAGCTGTCATGACAATCACAAATTCTACGTAGAAGATTTAGAAAACATTCGAGTCTGATTAGTTAATAGTAATGTATGGGCGTAACTTTGTAAGAAATTAAGAGTTTTGCTTTGAAGAATTTTTTTAGTCTTCAATCTTCCATGCGAAAAGTTAGACTACTCCGAAATCGTCGCAAGTACGTTTTCGTTATTGAGTAAGGGGCTGGATAGTTGTCTCAGATAGGAGACAGACTATACGTGAGGTTCGTTGAAAAAGGATAAGAAACGACAAAAGGTACGCAATCTTAGTTTCCTGATGTTAATATGTTATTTCGTTTGTCGATTTACTTGCAAATGTATCGATGCTATAACATATGTATGTATGATTTCATTTTTCAGTGTTTTAGTGAAATGTTAGTCATGACATTTCATTCTTTGATTTTCTAATTATCAATCCATCGTTGAAAGAAATGACAAGACATTTTATTCATTAAAGGGAAACAGCTTTCCTGAACTTTCCCGAGATTTGTGAACTCTACTGAGATGTCCCTGAAAAAATTCCTGTACCAAATCCAAAGACCAGAGCAAATTCTTAGCTGATGTATATGTTCAGAGACGATTGTTAAATCAGAGTTCGACTGACAAGAGTCCAAGTCCAGACAACTAGACAAAGGTTGGCAGAGCAGGGACGAACGGAAGACTCGATGTCCGGATAAAATAGGTGATGATGTCGCTCATCGTTGCGCTCAAAGGTCACATCTTGTAGGCAATAAAGAATTAAATTAGTTGTCACTGACAATTAATAGAAAGAATATTTGTATTGTCTTTTTTATTTGAGTACATATTAGTACATTTTTCATTCTTTTGTAACCAAGTAATTGATTTCTTTTCATTTTAAATTATGTTGTTAAATTGATTAAATTTTATATTTGTTCATTGAAAGGGAGCTCGCTGTGTTTATTTCTTCAATATACTTCTTCAGAGATGTGCATTCTTCTTTCTGTTTATCCACACTGGGAAAATTACACCACGGAAGGTCATTCCCTAGCAACAAACCGTAGTGGAAAGGTTGGTGTATTTTGAACGCCGCCAATTTAGCACATACATTTTGAAGTACTTACTGGTCAGTTTAATAAGGACTTGCATATTTTATTGTATCTAATAGTCCGTGTGCTTAAGACTTACATATTATATTGTACTTTCTAGTCCGTGTGCTTAAGACTTACATATTATATTGTACTTACTAGTCGGTGTGCTTAAGATTTGCATATTATATTGTACTTACTAGTCTGTGTGCTTAAGACTTACATATCAAATTGTAGTTACTAGTCAATGTGCTTAACGCTTACATATTATATTGTACTTACTATTCCGTGTGCTTAAGACTTACATATTATATTGTACTTACTAGTCCATGTGCTTAACGCTTACATATTATATTGTACTTACTATTCCGTGTGCTTCTGACTTACATACTATATTGTACTTACTAGTCCATGTGTTAATGACTCATATATTATTTTGTATTTGCTAGTCAGTGAGCTTAATACTTACATTACTATTCGGCTGTGAGGAGCATACACTCTGATCTGCAATCACATATGCATCAGTTGATCTGCGCCAATGTTGTTTGTTACAACTGATAATTCCTTTGATACTGTATTAACCCAGCTTTTGATACTGTATAGACCCAGCTTTGAACGCGTATTTTGCGACAGACTTAGATTTATGAAATTTGTAGCTGAATTTGTTTTAAAAGCAAATATATGAATACACATTTGTATATCTCCCATTTGCATAATAATTCGATGAAGTCAATTTCGTTTACTATTGAAAGCGACAAAAACGTTTAAAAGTACTGAATCATTAAAAGTTAAATTAGCTGTTTTGGAATCAAATTATATTCATTTAAAGATATCGTGGATTATATCATGGTAATAAGTCAAGAATATTTGCACAA
Source organism: Potamilus streckersoni (assembly GCA_016746295.1). Taxonomy (NCBI): domain Eukaryota; kingdom Metazoa; phylum Mollusca; class Bivalvia; order Unionida; family Unionidae; genus Potamilus; species Potamilus streckersoni. The sequence goes on along the minus strand of JAEAOA010002135.1, from coordinate 2,246,330 downwards.
TAGATTGCATTGCATTGGGAACAGCACTTGAACTCATCTTTGGACTTCTGACATAACTCTTGGACTATTTAAGTTTTCATTCACCATACAGTAAGTTATTTTTAATTTTATACTTTTTATTTTAGCAAAACAAATTGTTGCATTTTTGCATTTAAAAAACTGGTTGGTGTACATACACACACAAACACACACACACACACACACACACACACACACACACACACACACACACACCGAAGAAAATAATAAAGCACTTTTCCTGGATAATACAGAAGACTTTACAACATTTACAGAATCACGAGGTCGATATGCGGGTGTGTCTATACCACTGACTTTATGCCAGAATTTATTTTTGGGACGGGGGTACATAGTCGAAATGGTGTGGCGTTGGTAGGTGCAGGTAAGGCTATGGGTGCCTGAAAAGTAGGACCAGGTATCCAAGGATCGCATATCCGTAGAATATATATATATATATATATATATATATATATATATATATATATATATATATATATATATATATATATATATATATATATATATATATATATATATATATATATATATATATAGGTTGTATATATATGTGTGTATGGTTTATTAGATTTGGCTGTCTTTATCAAGAGGCTGATCTCCCTCATATATATATATATATATATATATATATATATATATATATATATATATATATATATATATATATATATATATGCAGTCTCACATTATCATGCTATGTATTCCCTTAAGGGAGCTGTGACGAAAAAGTGATAAAACTGTAATCAGCTTAGGCCCTGCAGCTTTAAGCGTTCATGTTCTTAATACAAAGACGATAAAATACCAACAACACCGTTCATTATTGACCTTAGTGATGTTGAAGTAAAACGAGATTTGAAAAGTTTTATCTCCTTATGTCACAGATTTCTCCACCGATCTCAGAGCCTACTATTATTTTATAGTGGTTCAATTGATCTGATTCTAAACACAAGCAACACAATACATTTTAAGTATGTTTACTAACAAGAAATGACATTGTTAAGTACATCATGAATGAAAACAGCCTCTCGCAATGACCACTTTTCAATAAAAAAGTAGTTAACCAGGTCCTGCTTATGTAAACATGCACATGCAACTACTGGGGAATGCAAATAGACAAGTAAAGTATTTGCTATATATGGATGGAGAAATTGTTTTTCTAAAACAGGTAGTGTGGAAACTTTTTAACAATCTTGTTTAGTACTGAAATAATGTTACATTAAATAGAGTCGATTTATATTAAGAAAGCTCTCTCAAATTTTGTCAATCGATATTATAAAGTTGTCACTTCGAATTACTACATCTGGATCCTTTTCATATAGCAATTAACATAAGATTAAAACTTTCGTTTTGCAATTGAAGATATGCCATATAAAGTTTCTGTATTGTTTTATTATACATATAAAATGTGTCCTACTCTTCAGTAGCAACGATCTTAAATAAATTCGGCATTATTATTTAGATTACTACCAAATTCCATATTACACATGTCTTTGCAAAAGCATGAGACTAATATATTTGCTATATTCATTCCCTACAGAAACGCAATACTGATGCATGTGCAGTATATGATTTATGACCTTCAAATAAACAACAAAAAAGTGTGAAAAGCGACAAACTATTTAAAATTCAACAAAAAATTACTTCTCTAAATTACAAAGAGAAAAAGTGAAGGGAAAGAACTTGAGGTATTGCAAAGTAAATACTAAATTCTCATAGAACTACAGACAAAAGTCATAAGAATTAAATTTCTGAATAAACTTTAGTGGAAATCTAAAGTTAAATCCAACGCTGAAAGTGTTGAGATGTGTTGGGTTGTATAACGCAGATTTGCCAATAACCTTTTGCTGGATAACGATAAGACAATCCAAGAATTAAATGCTTAATTGAAATTTCAGTATATTTCAATTTTTCAAGAGCAATTAATTTAAAATAAATAATTTGAAGAAACAAATTCCAGCCCAAATGAATTACTGGACACAACATAATAATAATCTCAAAAGCATAAATTAGTTTTTCAGTAACAAGATTACATAACATGCCTGACATCAGGTCACACATATCATTTTCAAATAAAAACTAATATTGCCTAATAGAAAGTTTCAATCTGGAAGGTTTTAAATGCTTTCCAAGACAAATGTTAGTTGTAATTAAAAGGTCTGTTACTAAAATTTTACTATAAAAAATGATAGTCAGGTACGCCAGGAGAATCTCAATAACCAAGACAAAGAACCAAATAAACATGTTTAGTTTTATTAATAATAATCCTAATAGTAAACCCTATGCATATAGAGAATATTTTAGCTATGTATTAGTTGTTTACATAATTACAAAATCAATAACTAAGGCCAGGTAGAAAATAAACTTGAATTTGGACACATTAAGTGCAACATACAGCTAAAATAACCTGAGAAACAATATAAATTTAATATGCATAACAAGTGCACTAAAATGATTTGGTCTTCTCGTCACTGCATTTTGTGACCTGGGTTGTTCATTAATTTTCCGCCAGCTGATAATTGAGCAAAATGCACATTTTTACAACAGATTCACAGTATCCACAAGAATGGTTTGTAATACATGAAACTGTAAAATCCTCGATGAAACGTATTGTCAAACCTAGGATTTAAATTTTCAATTTAATTTCTTCGTCTTGCACGATAGGCTCGTTACCCCATGAGATTACCAATGTAACTTCTCTGAAGGATATAATAGTAGCAAAGTGGTAATTTATTCTGGGCAAAACCATCATCTACTACTTGTTAAACACCAATACCCTGTCTCCAACAAACATTGTTGTTGTTAAATAAACCCTACCATACACAATAACAAATGTGTATTTACGAAGTTTTTTCTGAGCCAGTCACAAACACACTTTTTTATTTTTAAAAATCAATACCCTACCCAAACCATAACAAGAATGCGCTTTTGCATTTGGAGACTTGTTTTCACTAGCTATTATGTTTTGTGTTTCTGACCATTGAAAACAATTTTTATTTTGTTCTGGATCAAAAAAATCAAGAAAAACATAAAGAACAACATGACAGTTGTCTAGATGGTTTATATCAATACATTCAGGCTGGGTAGAATTTAATTATTTGAGGTAAAATTAATTTAATAGAACACCAACCATTTGTAATTTTATGTCCGATGTAATGTACTTATTAACGTGGGTCTTTTAAAAACATTATTTGCCTCAGATCTAAAAAAGATGTAAAAACACCTTTCCGAAATTTAATTTCTGATTCCAGAACGCCACAAACCAGAGCTAAATCTTATGGATATCGTTAATCTCAGTCAAGTTTGGAAAGGTTGGAAATATTAGATAATTCATCTTATCGTGTTATCGAAAAAATATCACGATTGTATTAAATTCTTTTATTTCAACTTAAAAATCTAAATCACACCCTGACACACTATTTACATATAGCATAATTTTTCACCGAGTCACCTTATTCTGACACCAGACCAACAAGTCTAAACACTAGCCTCTTAATGCTTAGCACCTCGCGAGCAGCTGTTAATACCATTTTTAGAAGTCTGTGGTATGATCATCCTGGGTTCCAGCATCTGAGACGGACGCTTTAACCACTGAGGCCTCCAGAGCCTAGGCTCTTATTTCCAAGAATGTTATATTTTAGTAATTTTTTTTTCTGAGTAGAATAACTTTAATAAAATAATTTGAACAGACAAATTCTAGAACAAACGAAATGCTGGACATAATAATTCTGCTTAGGTATTAAAGCACGAATGAAAATGTTTTAGATGAACAAGATTATATAATTCTCTACTTGACCTTAGATCACAATAGGTACTTGCTAAAGAAACCCAAAGAAACCCAAAAATTTACCAAAAAACCAAATATTTACAAGATATAATCATCAAAGTTACAATCAGAAGGTCTTTTACTAAAATTATAATGTAAAATGTGGTAAACACCAGGTAGATCAGACATTACATGGGGAATTTCCAATGTTGTGGACTAAGACTGATATAACATGATTTTAACAAAATAACGAAAACAAAAATCAATGAGTCATTTCATGTACAAAATGAACTTGAATCTGGACATGGACAAGATCAATAACATGAAAGGAATATTTAAAAGCTAACAAACTATCCAAATCGAATATACATAACAATGTAATTACATATACATTGCACCATGGCACACATTATATTTATCTGTATTTTGTAATACGAATATGGGCCTGTGGCCTAACTTACTAAATGGGAAACCCTTTGAAAACATGAATGTATCGGAAACCATAATCTTTGATGACATTTAATCGTATTTTTTATATTAACTTCATATTAACTACATATGTTCCATGAAATTTTCACAGATAAACATTACGGTATTTGATCCTTTGATACAGAAAATACTGAAACAGATCCAGCTTTGCTATTTTCTATAATAGATAGGGCTGTATATGTTATTGGCTATAATATATATGGCTGCATATGTTATTAGCTTTTATAGATCTAACTGTATATGTTATTGGCTATAATAGATCAGACTGTATATGGCATTGGCTATAATAGATCGGACTGTATATGTTATTGGCTATAATAGATCGGGCTGTATACGCTATTGGTTATAATAGATCGGACTGTATATGCTATTGGCTATAATAGATCGGGTTGTATTTGTTATTGGGTTTAATATATCGGACTGTATATGCTACTGGTTATTATAAATCTGGTTGTATATGTTATTGGCTATACTAGATCTGATGGATGACTTAAGTGAAGCTTATCATTTTTTTTTCTCCTTTGAACCTTAACTATTGTTTGCCATTTATGCTCAAGTACTTAATTTGACATAAATGAAAACTTTAATGCGAACAATTACTGTAATGAGTGTTTCCTTTTTGATAAATTACGCTGAGGGGTGGGGAGGAGTGGAAGTATGGATGTTCTTGCTTAATGATCTAGTTCTATTTTGATGTGCAAGAACAGTGCTATCAATAGTGCACTACAGATGAAATATATGTCTCTGTTTAAATATAATTAAAAGCAGAAAGCAATTATAATTAACATTCCCTCGAACAGAAAGTAATTACCATTAACGTTCCCAAAACCATGAAATGCGAGAAAAAGGAATTTATCTTTTTAGCTGTAGTGGCAGCAGTACCAGCTGCAGAAAAAATAGAAGTGTCACTATTATTCGTGATGGTCGCAACATAAATAGAAACAAAGTCTGTAATGGAAGGGATTGTAATTTTCATTGCAGGAATGAAAGTTGAAAACGTATTTTCTTAACCGTTTTACAATCTATACAACAGTCTGATGAGAAACTAACCACCACAGAACTATTACTGTATCTGTATATTCCTTTTAACTAAACTGCAATACATACGACATTCGTTGTCGTTCTTGTTATATTATTTAAATGAGAATACATAATGTATATCAAAAGTGTGTTTTTCAGACCTCTTTAATTTATTGACCATTAGTAATTATATTAAGTAGCTTGTATTTAAATGTCAGCCTTGCATTTTTTATTTGCCCGTAGTCCAAAATCAAGGTAATAGCCTAACTGACCAGTAACATTTTTTTGTAAATACCATAATAATAACCAATGTTTCTCTATGATCAAAGATTATATTTTCCGATAATTATTAATTGCAAAATTTTTTGTCAGTTTGAGTTGAAGATAGTCTTGATTCTGTCATTAGAAAGTTTCAGAAAAGAAATTGTCCATTTAGTTGAAATAATAATTTAGTTACACGAACATTTGATCTCTTCTGTAAAATGTTAAATAGACAACTTGTATGAGTTGAGGTATTATAGCATGGTTATTTGACTTCATCAAGGTATAGATTACTTCACATGGGTGCTGGTTGCTAAACATTTCTAGTATGAATCTGTTTCTAAGATCTACATAAAAGGTACATTGAAAACAAGGTGATATTTATTTTAGATTTGGCTTTTGTCACATGGCATATATTCGATTATTAGGGGTATTCCATAGTGCCGTCCTTCCTCAATAGATAAATTATGGGCGGAACTACGGAGTCTGCTTAATGCATTTTGTAAGATGGGTTTTTAAATTAAAGGTTGTATAAAACTGAACAGAAAATGATGCATACAATTTATTATAGTTATATGCCTTAAATTTAATTTTTTGTCTTTAAGACGTTGCCTGAAATTCAACAAGAATACTTTTTCGTTTCTTGTATCCTGTGCGAACCAGCTATATTCAATCCATATAGGAATAATGTGTCTTTAATGCGGTTTGGATTTCTTTACCTTAATGCTACCGTCATTTTAATGCTTTACATTTCTCTCCAATTTATTTTATAACTATGGATTATCATTATCAGGAGATATGGGTGTATATGGTAGTGATAGTTTAAAGGATTTTAAGCAGTCAGATATGGTAATGTTAGAAACAAACTCTACACTGTTCACACACCTGATACTGATAAAGATTCTGGCCCATAGGACTTTGGGGTCTATATTTGTTATCACTGTAAAAGCAAGAATTCCTACAGTTAATGACCCAAGACTTTGTGTCCATCCTGTAGTTTCGATAAACTATTGCCCTGGTGTAAAACTACCAATTTGTTTTGTGTCAAGGTCATTGTTGGTTCGTGAGCCGTAGCTTGGGTGTATATTAAAAATGGTCTGGGAATCTACGTTGTGTTGGATGTTATTGTTTAGTAACGTTTGTACCTTTATAATACTGGTTGTTGTTACTTCTAAAAAATCCACCGTTTCTTGATACACTCCTTTTTGGTTTATTAACACACATTCCACTGTTTTCACAAAATGTCTCCACAATATTCATTTGCCTTTGTAAAAAACCGACTATATCAGCAGTTTGAAACGTCATCAGCATACGAGAGCTCAATAATGTCAGATATGTCAATTTTGTAAGAGGTTGGATACTAAATCATGGACTGGACATAAGATTGCTTAATGCGCAACCTTGTCTGGTGTCACTATTGCAGATGAAGAATTATGTCTACTGCCCTTTCATCTGCACACATGAACGTAGATTTTTGCACATCAAGTCATAGTTTTAAAGGTCTACTAGAGTCATATCTATCAGAATGTTTATTTTTCGCTAAATATATCAGAAATGTGTATTAAAAATGCATATTTTAACTCTCAGAGAAGAAAATGAAGATAATGTGTGTATTTATTGAAGTTTTACGGAAAACACTCCGGAAATATTTGTATACTTCCTGTCAAAATAGGTTTTCTGGAAGTGACGTACTGTCAGAAAGTCCCTCAAGTTTAGCGTATGTATTGATGATGGCTAAATTTAGTGATGATTCAAGCTAATTTACAGCAAATATGTTACGCTTATTCTCGTTGTGTGAGGAAGGTGAACTCCTAGAAGATGGCAAAGTAGTAATGGAAAGCAAGGGTTTGAGCCGAACGGCCCCCTCCTGCCCTCCTAACAAATACAAATTACCCCCTCAAATCCCACCCCAAACGATTTTATACAAAACCCAAACAAGGTTTTGAGCCCAAATATAATTCTATAACTTTAGACAGATGTTGCATAATCTAAAAAAATATATCTCCATGACAACTGAGTTAGGCAACTGCCTTTGTCATGCGGAGATGTGTTAAACTCAATCACGTGCTGCACTTTCAAGGGAGAGGATGTATTATACCGGGTGAATCAGGTAAGTATATTATTTATATTTCATCACCAATGATTAATGTTTCAACTGTTGACATTAGAAATATTTCATTATCACGATGATAGAGACTAAACTTTACTTTACCGCTCACATAGCGACGAGATTTCAACAAATCTTTTATTTGAGGTTTGCTTAGAGGATATTGTTGTCGATAAAATATTTTTGACCGATCAAGACCGGTTTAGTATATTAGTTGACTGTTTAGTATAGTATAGTAAGTTTAGTATATTTTTGTTGACTGATCGGATTGTGAAAATGTTTAAATTCCGCTAGCAATTTTTGATACAATTGCTCGAGGTAATTGAAATACTCGCTGTTATCAGACCTGATAAGTGAAAGTTTTAGATTGTGACGAGTTCCACTAAAACATATACCTGATGTTGCATTATTAATTTTAACTGTCAATTGTTTACCATCAATCATTAAATATTTGATCTTGCTATTGTAGCTATTTGTCACTGTCAAATTTTCAAACATTATTTCTTTAGTTTAGATAAATCTTCAGTAGGAATAGTTATTGTCGAGTATAGATCTATTATCATGACAATACCCAAGTGAAAATGTATCTACTCCATTTCTACAGTAACGTTTGTTATCAACATTACTCAATCCACGTTTGATAATGACATCTGTTTCGAGTTTAGTCCGAATAGCCATAGCTTTTATAAAACTAACACCGCCATCAAGCGCATATTTGTAGTCATCAAATTTCATAAACCTTTTAACAAAATTGCGAGGCAGACCTTTTGCTTTTTTCGTTTTTTTATTATTGTCTAACAACACGGCATACATTTTGCTACGTAATCCGATAAAATATTTGATAGCGGTCGAGTTCATTTCATCTTTAAACTTACAATAACCTTTTTATTTGTGTCGTCATGAAATTTACTGTCACGTGGGTAATCGGAAAGATCAATTATCGTACATGTCCTGATAGATGTCCTCACATCCGATTTCATATACGAGCGAATCGGTATCAGTAAATAATAATCTACTGGCAGGCCATTGATTTTTAACAAAATTATAATGAAAATCGTACATCAGCCACATCGATAAATCTAACACTGAAGTTCCAACGTAGATCGGCTTGTTTAAATTTAGATTTGTTTGTCTTCTTTGTATCGCAACAAGATTCTCATTTAAAATTTTCATACTCACAAAATCATCGTCTGACACAAGTTTGTTTCTGCGATGGATATCATTAACAAGTTCGATATTTACGCGTTTCCTAATATTCTCCATCGTCTTCCCAAAAACGGAATTGTTCATCAGTTTGAAGAAGTTTTTCTCAAAATCATTTTTTGCGACAGCTCTTCTTGAAGTATTCGACCTAATGTAACCTCTCATCCAGGGGGGGAACTAATTAAATTTTAGTATACGATGAACTTTTCTCAACACGAGACCAGCATCGACTGCTTGTTTTAAAACTTTGTAATGCAAAACATAATTATGTTTATTAGGCAAATTTGGTACTAGTTTTTTGACCATAGAATGTTGTCTTGGTGATGCTGACGTTTGTTGTTCCTGAGATAACATACTATAATCTATGACCATCGATTCCGCGCAGAAAGGGTAATCGTTATGTAATTTGTGTAGCAAAGTTGGGTAATCGAGATCAACTTCAACGAAATACGAAACATCGTCTGGTATCTTTTTTCTATCTGATAGAAATCGATCAGCCGTGATCCAATGAAATCCACCAAAAGGCATTGGTTCTGCCGTTGAATAACCGTACAAGTTGTTATAATCTAGATAAATAATATACTTCGAAGGAAGCTTAGGATTATACTCTTAAGTATTTGTTGTTTGCTTCAGTATATTTCTTTGTTATCACACTAATACCGCCTCTGATACCTTTTTCGATAAAATTGAACATATCAACGTCAGTCAGTAATTCTAACCTTACCTTACTAAACTTTAGCAGAGCATCCCATGACAGCCCAGGGGCAGATTAATACCAGCAAGGATCTAGTCCGTAGTTATTATAACTCACTTCACGAAAACTTTCATAAACATCTGCTAATCATAACATGTCAGTTTTCAAATACAAATCGTGATAATCACCAAACATCTCACAATCAAACTCTTCCCAAGTATTATGTGCATACGTGTACTCGTCATCAGTTATATTTTCATTTTTAAGTTGCGAGTAAAATTTGTCTTTGTCAGGTAAAGATGTTTCATCAAATTTACTACAGTCGTCGAGATACTCGAAAGGAAATACTCCTTTTTTGGTCAGTATATTAAATTTATCTCCAAAAGAGTCTCTTAGGTTATCAAATTTACTACAACCTTTTACTAGCTCATCTAGTGATGCTACTATAAACTGCAAGTTGTCAATGAAACGCAATTTACCTAGCGTAACTGACATGTACTTTTCAAAAAAATTTGGAATGCATTTGATAATGCTATCGCTTAGACGAGCTTTTATTTTAGGATCACCAAAAGCTTCTAAGAATAATGTGACTATCATATTCTCGAAAGTTGTAAAGAATAACTGGAATAAAATCTGGAGCATGAAATTTTAAATTACACTGATCATGTGCCGCTCCACGGTACTGTCCAGTCAAATGGCAATGGTCATTTACTTTTTTGTCATCCTCAAAAGCATTTTCACAAATATAACAAATTTATGCTTGCTCGTCGTCTTAATTTAATGATTGGAGTTACTTTTTTCAAACGAGTAAATACATGATCAACTGCGCTAATCAACTGTTTGAGAAGCCAGATAGCTGGATTTTTACCACGATATGACTTGATTGCTTTAGATAATCGCGAAGCAGTACAACAAACTATCTTGTAAGCTACTCCGCACGGAACATGATTTTGAGTTTTCCTTGTACTCGATTGGTTGGGATTATTTTCTACGCCAAGTACAGGTTGAAGTAAACACTCAAAATCAGCGTATATGACGAAAGGAATTTTTAGTTTGTGATTATGATGGACAAACTGTAACAGACTATCTTATTTAGATGGCACTGTTATTCCTTGTACATCACTACAGTACTGCAAATGATTTTGTAATGTTTATTGTTTGTACAGCCATGCAAGAAGCGGTAACAAAATAACTTTTTATTCTTATTCTTATTGTACTGTTTACCATCTAGTCCGTTAAAGTGTTTGGTCCAAACGTAATGATTTTTATAAAACAGTAAATTTATAGTTGATTGTCAAGCTTTTTCTGAAATATATCTCGGATAGACATTTCCTTTTTCATCTTGTCCGAAAACATTGATCGAAAGAATATTTTGCTTTTCAAATTTTGGTATTTGATTTTCTGCCACTGGAAAGTCAATATCTTTAAAATTTAATCTTGACACGTGACTAATATACTTCTTAACACGATCAGCATTTTTGTTTGCTGGAAATAGTGCAGAAAGAACAGCCCATTGGAAACATTTATTATCGACGTTTTTTACGTTTGTACAACATTGTTTGTTTTTTATTTTTGGTGGCATGTCGATGTATGAACTACCGCGCAATACGTCATATTTCATCATGTGAAACAAAATTTATTTGATTATTTCAAACTTTCAAGCAGAACATAATTCGGTAAATTCTTCTATTTTTACAGATTTCTTGGTGTATTTCATTAATTAGTGATAAAAGATCACTACCCAGTAAAACACGTATGGATCACGCGTTGATGTAAGTGTCTGCAATTTCCCTGTCAGTCGATTCTTCTGTCACAAGTAGCTTTGAAACTATAACGTGATATTATACTAAGAATCTAATACCCTTGTGTTTTTCAAGCTCACATTTTCCAGTTGTCTGTAGCAGGTGGTAAAGATTTGTTGCAGTAAAATTTACTGTAACGATTCGTTTATCGAACCGATAACTGTTGTCAAAACATGCAAAAGTAGTCGCTATTTTTTTCAGGTTCTCCCATAAGGCTCTTCTTGGTTATATCACGCAATTTCAACTTTGCTATACTATAGTCTAATATTTAATTGATAATTTACCGCACACGGCGAATGCGTCAGGTTGATATTACAATTAGAGATATAAAATCCTAATAGTATAATGTCACAAAATATGACAAGCGCATGTGAGCAAGAGGTATATCACGTTCACCAAAAGTATAACTGATACGCTGGAAATGTATAGGTTAGATTATTAACATCAAAACTGAAAAATCTGTTGGCAAAATCAACGCCAGCGGGTCATAAGATTAGCGTAAAGGGAGATAATGCCGCGAGAATTACGATGCTAAGAAAAGGTTTTATTTACACGTTATTCCGCGAAGATATTCCAGAGGGACAGCGTGTATATCATGTAAACGGTGCTGTCACTGATGACAACATTGAAAATTTGTCTTTGCAAAACGACTTTCAGCGGCACCCAGTATTTGATTTGTACGAGGCTAACAAATGCGGTGTTATTAGAAACAGAAAAACTAAAAAAGTTCTTGGTACTATGAGCAATATGGGGTATATCATAGTAAGTGTTAGAGGAACATCGACAGATCATGTTTCTTATCAATCGGATAGGCTTGTTTACGAGGTATTTAACTGATCTATACCCAATGGTCTGGTTATTAATTACATCAAAATGTAAAAACTGACAATCGATTGGAAAATCCAGAACTAGTTAAGCAGCAGGAAAATGTGAGAAAAGGACGAGGTGGTGGTATTATTTTTAGATGTCAAGCAAAACCATGGTGTTTCGATAAACCTCAAAACAGACGAAGAGATGAAATTTAAATCAATTTCAGCCACGGCGAAACATTATAATATAAATCCCTCAGTCGTAAAATTTGTAGCTGATAGAGTAACAAGATTAGCTTTTTCAAGCAAATAAGATGCTAGTATTATTTTTAGATATGATGATTAAAAGTATTTGATAGCTCAGTTTTAGTCAAACAATGATGAGAAAATGCTATAATATCATTACGATTAAATTTTAGCGTCGTTACTGCACTTTCATTAATTTTGTTTGCTTCTGCTGCTGTTGAGAATCATCTTGCATCGATGGAATATGCACAATAACCTGACAAATATTTTCTTACCACTTCGGTTAACTCTTTTTAATTTATTATATTAACTTTTTGGTGATATGTTACCTCGTCAGTCATCTTATAACAACAAATTAGATAAAAAATATATTACAGTAATGGACCTGATGAAACGACTCGCTGAACTATACGCAGAAGATACCTCCGCAAGAGATGTAAACATTAATGATAAAATTGCAGACAATATTACAATCTCTAACAACATGATAGACAATAGCGAAGATGATATTGTGTTTCACATCGAATCTGATGACGATAAAGTAATCACCATCCTTGATGGATAAAATTACAACAGACCAACCATAGGAAAATATAATGTCAGGTATCACACTGCTAAAAAATATAAAATTTAATTTTACCGTTGCTGAACAACAACTGTTTTGGCAGCTGATCAAACCTTTCTTAAACATCAAAATTCCAGGCCGACAGAAAAATATGAAATTTGATTTTGTATTTGTCAAATTTTTTAATCTAATGACGATTTCTGACGATCGCAGACAATCTCTAATATCGTTATGTAAACCAGTAAAATGTAAATCTATCAAACAAAAGTATGAGGAAATTTATAATAACATTATTTCGTAATTTGTTTGGTTAGAATCCAACTGTTAAATATATCGCTATACCAACGCCATTTGACTCAAATTTTATCTCCTTTTCTTCTAATCACTTTTCGATTACGAAAACATCTTGTTCAGTTTTTTGTAGTTCTTAGTAAAAACTGCCAACGATCTTTTAACGCGAATGTTACAGGTATTGTCAAAAGTACTTTATCAACCACAAATACTTCTCTCCAGTTCGGAGTAAATCCTTTTTCAAATACCTTTTTGGTCAAAGAAATTCTAACTTTATCACCGACCTTAAATTTATGTCTGCGGTACATGTTTTCGTTTGGTAATAACGGATTTTTAATAGCATCGATTGGTGACATTTTGATGGTTTGATGTTTCGTGTTATTGTACTTGTCCACGATTTGAAAAAGATCATCGATGTACCTGTTAGTGTTTTTAATTGTCAAATGTTTGTGTATTTTTTCGTTTAGCGTGCGATTAAATCTCTCGACTACTTTTTTTTTAGGTCTGTGTAGTTCGACTGCAAGATCATCGTATAATTCTTTCCCAAGTCCAAGTTTATATTTTGCCCCAATCATTCCCTGAACAAATCTTCTATCAAAACGTTCTCTCATGTTTGTTGGCTCCATATCACGTAATTCGTCTCACATTACTTTATCACAATCTGATTTCGAGTTTTCATGATCACGGTAGCAGATACCATTAGGCATTGCTATTGCATTAACCTGATCATAAGGTTCTTGTCCTGGCAATGGATTATCGTTTCCATCCAGTTGTTGATTTAGTGGATTATAAGGTCCAGTATACCAATGACCTGGTAAAGTCCAACCGCCTTTTGGTTTTTGGTAATTTACCAATAATTTTGTGAATGTCGATTCCGCTGTCAATGATCTCAATAGAAGACCTGACGATTTTATCTTGTTCGATGCAAAAATCTTTGTCACAATCGCAGTTGCATTGCATTTTATTTTATTACGTTTTATAAGATTAATCATCGATTAATATACTTCTGTCTGGACACATTCCAGCTCCAGATTTGAAAAACATACCTTACATTTTACCACAAATAACACAAATACGTTTAGCATTATTCTATTATTTTTTCTTTTTCCATCGTCTCGTCCTTATTTTCTGTTTTAGGTTTACACTTGAGAAAGTATGTTGACATGATTATATCAAGGAGTTTAGATAAAATTGATTACAATCTTATAATTCGCATGAGAAGGTTGCTCATAAAATTGTAAAATAAATTTTAAAAGATCATGTTCTCTCTGAGACCTTTGTCTGACAAACATGATACAATAATAACCACCAGTTGATGTTCCAATCGGCTGTAGCTGATTAGACGAATAGATTATTTTATCAAATTTTTAAAAATTAAATTTTTCATGAGATCGCTCGATGGAAGTCCGAACGAATCTAAATAAATGTTATCGTGGACAGCAACCCAGTGGGTGCCGGAGCCATCGTTGAAGTTTTCAATATTTACAACATACTAACCACTTGCTAGTACGTCATCGAGTTGATCCTTTGAAAATATTCCTCGAAATCCAACAACGTCCTTCACTTTTTCGATGATGTCAAATTTGCTCAATAACGTCTGGTCCCCGGTAGAGTCAATCCGCGTCCGATTCCTAGTAAATTTGGAAGAAGGCTGCCCGCTAATCCTGCTAGCAGCGGAGCGAAAGGAATAATTCCTCCTTGTTTTGTTTGTTTGCGTTTTGTTGTTTTCTTTTTTTTCGACGATTTTGTTTTTCGTTGCAGAATTTTATTTTATACTGTTACATAAAATTAACGATAAATTTGTTTGAATGCATTCGACTGCTTTCTTCGTTGCGCCAGAGACTGCTCCTGACGCAGCCGCAAGTCCAAGTGTACCAAGTACTGGTAAAACTTTGCTAATCACAGAAAGTGCTGGTATAAAAAGTCCACCTTGTTTTGACATTACGGTTACCTGAGAAACAGATAGCTTTAGAACAAAAGGTTTGTTAAGATCGTGTTTATTGATTTGTTGTTGCGTTAGCATGACTTTTACCGCAGTTTTATTTGAAGTCACCGGAGAGATAATCAAAGACATAGAGCTGCGTTTAGCAACAGCTGCTGATAATTTTTCAACTTGACAGGATGCTATGTATATTTCTAGAGTTGTGTATTTGGTTTTCATGATATTATAGCAAGGTTGTTAGATTAAACTTGTATAGTCATTCTTCCTTTGATCGAATCGATGGTCAAAAATCACTAACCATTAGCGCGTATACATTATACTGTTCAACTGGCAGTACGTCAAGCGTCCAAATGATCACGATATCTGCAGTCGATCCAATAACATGTTCCAAATGCTTTGATATACCAAAGTAAAAGATTGGGTATAGCGATCGAAACTCTTCTATTGACATTTGAGATCCACTGTGCGCGTCCTGATATTTTTGAATTTCTTCCATGAGATGTTTCTTGTTTCATCCTCAGCAAAATTGCATTCGATGGCACGTTCGGGATTCTGTTTGGAATTGACCCGCACAAATATTCGTCTAACGTCTGGATTATCGAATACGGAGTTGTTCATTATCTGAGTATCTACGTGCTTGTCGTTGAAATACGACGAACAAGAGTCGCGGTAGTTGTTCGCTGTGCGTCGTCGTTACACGCCACGTGTAATCAGTCGATTTGGGAATGGCTGTTTGATAAATCCTGTGCTGTTGAAACTGTATCTTTTTTGTAAAGGTGGCTAGCAAAGATTCGAGCTCCATCGTTTTTTGTACAGATTGGACAACCCGAGGCATCCACAGTGCCAATCTTGTAATAGCAATTTGACCTTCGGCTATCTCATCAGCACACATTATGCAATCGTTTTGATCAGCTTGATCTATAATTAGTGTATGTTTTATTCATCTAAACACTTTGTTATGCTCACGGCAAAATCCAAAGATTGTGCTTAACGGTAGCATTATCGTTATTTGGAGAGATTCTGCGGCAAATGCTTTTTGTTTGGCAAATTCCTCGTTATATCTTATGTTACGTGTGGTAATAACACTGTTTATAAAATTTAACATCTCAATGCCATCTGCAGCTACACCTGGTGGAGTTATACCAAGATTAGCACAAGCGGCAATGAGTGAAGCTCTTTTAGCGTCTGCGATAGCGCCTGCAGCTGGTGCGTCTATACCAAATTTTACTGCATTTGCTCGAAGAAAATTTCTTACAAATACGGCATCTGCGGCGGCATCAGCTCCGTGTGCAAAAGCACCACTTGAAATAAACTCGTCGGAGGTAGTTGTTCCAAATGAGATATCTTTAAACCACATCATATTTGTGGCCACGGATCTGGAATAATCATTGCTAAACGAAACGATGTTTAGTATTATGGATAAGTGCATCAAAATATCTTCTACGGTTTGATTGGCTAAATGGTATCTTGCACTTTTAAATAAGCTCCAACCGTTATTGACAAGAGCAATTTCTGTCCCAGCTGCAATATCACCACCTACTTCAGTTAATATTCGGCCACGCACTTCTAACATTGCCTTATGCGGTAGTAGAAACATGTCCTCGTCTCTTGTGTTAAAAGTTCTAACCCTGGTTTTATTTGGTTCGTTTAAGTTTCCGTCCAAATACTCGATGACTAATTCTGTTATAGTGTCGTCAATATCAATTTCTTCGGTAAGATCGAGATAATTTTTAGCTGACATTTTATTTTGTAATTGCTACACAAATTTAAAAGGCAGTAGGGATTATCGGTTTTGTTTTCTTTACGAGTTTACCTACTATTTCTTCACCACTCGGCGATAATAATTTTTTTGTTGTTGCTATCATAGCTCGTTTTGTTTCTTCTGTCGGCGCAATATCTGATATTACTGATATTACTCGTTTTATCTCTGATGTGGAAGGTCCTTTAATCTTATCAGCAATCTTTTGCCCTACTGCAGTACCTGCTGAAGAAGCTGCTCCCGTAGCGAAAGCTTGACCTGCGTCGAGTGCAATGGGTGCTACTTTACGCGCAATTACTGGAATATTCTCTGCAATTGTTATAAATATATTTCCAAAAAATCCACCTACGATTTTTCTTCGATAAACTTTTCTTTGTCTCATCTATAAAATTATGTTTATAAAATTGCGGGCTTACACAGTGTGTAGGTGTAAATAATACGTGACGATTTTGTTGTTCAAATCGATCTATCTACTCGACTGGTCTGTGAGCTGCATTGTGATGCTTGTGATTTGATTTTCGAGATTAATTGGATAATAGATAATCTGACCTGAATTAATTTGCATGATCGACCCTGGTGGAACTTCTGGCGAGAAGCTGTAGATTGCTTGTCCTCTGCTGACTTTGGCTGAGTAAGATCCAGAAGCAATAGAACAATTTACAAGTATTGAATTTACTTCTGTTATATCTACTGGCAGTTCACTATCATACGTAATTGCTTGATCAAGAGCACTATAACTTTTTGTCAGTAAATCCTAATATTTGTGCAATACTTCTTTCCCTTGGTTCGAAACCGATTAACATATTTTCAGAGTCATCCTAGCTCGCAAAGTGTTATAATTCGCTGTTAACTCAAACTTAGCAGCCATACCGCCAGCTTTTGTTATGAGCTCTTTGATTGTCTTGTTTAGATCAGTGACGTTATAAGCTCCTTATATAATTTTTAATCTTCTTGTAGATGTTGAAGATGCTGTAATCGGAGTAAATAAAATTTCATCGTTGACCCAAGTTTTCACGTTAGGCATAGCATTCCAACAAGTGCACGAAATTAATTCAATATCATATTGTTTTGTAGAATCAAGTTCTATTGGCGGATTATAATGCACAGAAAAGTTTGCGCTGTTTCCTGTTGTCTGCGATCAATCAAGCAATAATGTTTTTGACATTTATACTAATATTTTAGATAAGATCGCGGTATAACATTTCGTACTCGGACGATGTTAGTAATCCGCTCGATCTTAGATGATCAAGTATATAAATAATTTTGTTATCAATCTCTACACTTGCATTACCAGCTTCTTTAGAGGATATCAACAGCATTAACCGATCGACTATTTCTGAGTTTGATTTAAAAGCTTTAACTCCAGATCCAGTGGTTCCCTCTGGTAATGTTTTATCTCGTTCGTTTTCATATTTATTGAACAGTCTTTTAAAATTCCAACCATTATCATAATCTTCTTTTCTAGTTCTATACTGTTTTGCTGTATCAAATAAAACCTCAGCAATAATTCCATTTTTTATTCTTTTATGTAATGATAGAATTTCATATTTTTTGTAGCTTTTTTTAAAATTTTTTCATTAGCTATCAAATTTTTTTCGTATAATCCTCTTAAAATATTTACCAGTTTATCGTAATCATCCTCTGACCAATTTCGAATGTTATCAAGATTGTTGAGATTTTCACTTTTCAAACATTTTTTAATAAAATCATTAAATTCATTTTTTTTACCTAGCCTGTTTTCTGTAAACTATTATCTGTTATTCAACATGCATTACAATTTCAGCCATCATTGTTTGTTGCTCAACCAATTTGTCTGTTTTCTCTGACAATTTTTCCATCATCTTTCTTAACTCATTTGGTTTAACCGTCGTTCTTGTTATTGCTTGTTGAAGTGCAAGAGGATTGTTCATTAGCATGTCAAACTCAGCTTGTCGTAGAGCAGGATCATCAATATGTCTCACAAGTTCGTTTACAATTTTTACAGTTTCTTCTTTCGAACATTCTCCGAGAAAACCAAACAAACTTTTTTCTTTCATTTTTGCTAGTTCTTCTGGGGATAATGTTGGTATTTCTAGTTGCTTGCCAAGCATTGCCTCAATAACAGGTTTAAAAAGTTTAGTAGTTTCTTCTTCTGCTTGAACTTGTCCACGTCGAGATTCTTCCACCTTTTTCTTGAAAGCCGCTCGAGTTTCGAGAAACTTTTCTTTAGCAAATCGATTTTCTGTTGATGTTTGTCCATTATTTTTTTATCGCTTTACAAAAGTAGATCACATAAACGTATCAATGCAACAACGAAACATTTTGGTTGGATCACGCGCTAGCTTGTCAAATAAAAAGAAATTGTATCTATCTTTGGTTGCATGATGATCTAATTGGATAAATTTATCTTTAGTAAATTCACCGCACTGCTCGTTTGCAATATTTCTCACATACACTTGATCTAGTCCGGGAAAAAATATGAAACAACCCGTATTTCGCCTAATAAATCTATCAACGTTATAAAACCTTGGGCAAGATAAACAGAATTACATCTTTTATTACGTGATAATGAAAAATAAGATCTAATCTTGTTCATCTCCTTGTTGTTTAGCGGAATATCATCGAAGACGATTATCTTATGCTCAGAAGAATCAAGTTCGTTCACTGGAACGAGTTCTTCTGGCTGTTTTATCAAAAATATATTCTCACCAGCAAAAATTTCATCACGAAGTTTATCATTGTTCTCTTTTAGTAATTCGTATTTGTCTTGTTGGGGGTTGATGGTATTAATGTATACTTTATCATAGTTAAAGTTATTGTTGAGCAAAAGATTTAAAACAAAAGTTATTTTACCTGATCCAGTTCGCCCAACAATAAGATAATGACAGTCTGGAAGTTCATTATTATGTAGATGTTTCACTAATCGCTCGGTATGAAAATTTATTATCTTCGACATTTTATAATTTTGTGTTATATTAAATCAGCAATTTTGTGTAGAAAAATAGGTATAATGAGCTACTACACAAAGTTTGGAAGATTACTGATAGATTCGGCAGACAAAGCTCAGCAAGTTAATTTATCAAGATACGCAACTCTTGACCAGCTTAGAAATGAAATCAGTAAGTTATTAAATATTACAAGTGTGGACCCAAATGAAGTCGTTGTTTTCAGGATAGAAGAGGAAAGTTAAAAACGAGTAATGTGCAACTGTCAGATGTACTTACACGAATTCCTAGTGCGGTTGTTAATGATAGCATTACTTTTTTCATAACCAAGGTAAAGTACAAGATTCGGGTAGGTCAGTTAATGATTATGTTAAAACACTGGTAATGTATTTACTGGAAATATTGCTATGAACCAAAACAAGATTATATACCTTGGAAACCCAACCGAAGATAATGACGCTGCTACTAAGAAATATATTGATGGTCAGGAATCAAAGTACGTGTCGGTCAACGGTTGTGTGATGCGTACATTTCTCAACATAAATAATAATACTATTATTGACCTTAGAACACCAGAGTCTGATTTTGATGCTGCAACAAAAACAAATATGTCGATGATAAGGAAGCTCCAATCAGCAATGAAATAAACACAATAAGAACTGATTTTTCTAATCAAGTGAGTACGTTTATAAATTTTCGTAGAAACATAAACAGAACTAATAACGAATATTTTGGGAATCCACCAACTGTTGATATTACACTCGCTAATATTAACACAAAACTTAATGATATTATCAGTGGAATTCCTAATATTGTTGAGAAAACGAACCTTATTAAAATTCCTCACAAGTAGATTAAAAATATTGTGTATACAGTTGATGCTTGAACTGGTACATGGACACCACAAAACAGCTCTATCAAATACACTGTACAAGTTACCGGTGTGTATAGATTGTTAGTTTTTATCAGTGAAAGGTTTAGTATATTTACCAAACTTCCATGGCCTTATTCAACTGATAAATGTTCTGGAACTGCGTCTACGGGTTTAAACAAAGATGACGAAGAAGAGCTTTTACTTGTTCCAGCTAATGAAAATTTAACAAATGCTTATTATTGGTAGTGTTTGGAATTTGTAGCTGAAACTCCGCCTTCATTTCTGTAATATGATTAATCAAACCTAGGACTATGTGAGCTAATATTATAATGGAAAGAAGTATAATTGATTTCAACCATATTCCAAAAGATATTACAAGACAAGATGTGGGCGCACTAATACAATACTACAAATATTATAACAAAAAACTTTGGTGTGTAAAAAAATGTTAGAAATACTAAAACAAAGTACTTCGAGTAATATCATATCTACCGTTCTTAATGACCAGCTCTGGTATAATTTCAAGTGGGGCATCATTAAACAAATTTTTGCTAATCGTATTTGGTGTTGGTGTTTCTCTTACAACAGCGTGTAAAAAGATTGAACCTTGACTTTTAATCAAACGAAATGCTTGCAAAACAGCTAATATAACTTACAAATAAATGACTTGATCAGATACGGTCTTATTTACAAGGTGTAAAATATGGATGATTTGATACGTGAGTTTCGCATTATTGACAGTATGTTAACGGATATTCTACCAATGAGGGTCAGCAAGTATGAAAAAGATCATCAAAAAAGTATGAAACATTATCTTAACTTAAAGAATAATATCACTTACCTGATTCACCCGGTATAATACACGTGATTGAGTTTAACACATCTCCGCATGACGAAGGCAGTTGCCTAACTCAGTTGTCATGTAGGTATATTTTGTTTTAGATTATGCAACATCTGTCTAAAGTTATAGAATTATATTTTGGGCTCAAAACCTTGTTTTGGTTTTGTGTAAAATCGTTTGGGATTTGAGGGGGTAATTTGTATTTGTTAGGAGGGCAGGATGGGCCTTTGGGCTCAAAATCTTGTTTTCCCTTACTACTGGCAAACGTAATGAATTTTAAAAAATTCTGCTCGCTGAGGTTAGACATTACCAATTTAAGTTAGAACGAGACGAGAACGTGGATGAGAATTCTAAAGAGGATATAGGGCAGAATGAGACTGAGTAGCGCTTGGACAATTCATTATGGTAATTACTATTATCATTATGTCAATCATTATTATTATTATTATTATTATTATTATTATTATTATTATTATTATTATTATTATTATTATTATTATTATTATTATTATTATTATTATTATTATTATTATCATCATCATCATCATCATCATCATCATCATCATCATTATTATTATTATTATTATTATTATTATTATTATTATTATTATTATTATTATTATTTCGTTATTATCATTTAAATTTCATAATGAAAAGAGAAGGTCACAAATTTGGGCGAATCTTGGATATCTTCAGAGCAGATTGTCATGTGGGCGTGGTACATCAGCAGCTAGTGGTGTTGAAAGTTAAACAATTAAGACTCAGACTGTGAGAGATGTATAATTAAATACTTTATTAAATTTATGACTAAAGTTGGTTCTTTCAAACCGTAATGAAATGTATACCCCGAATGTACTTTGGGTGTGATTGCTTGCTACCATCCACAGAGAGTAAAATTGAAGAATTGTATTAAAAAGAAAAGGTAATCATAGACCTGGTGTAACCACATGTTCATCAAGAATATACTTTCTCTGTGGGTCTAGGTGTACAATACTAGTGGCAGAGGAAAATACAGATTTATGGGGAAACAAATCTTGAAATAAATAATAATAATAATAATAATAATAATAATAATAATAATAATAATAATAATAATAATAATAATAATAATAATAAATAATAATAATAATAATACATTGCTGATTATTATATTATTGTGCACAAAAGGAAGAACACAAGTCTAACCATGCACACACACACACACACACACACACACACATATATATATATATATATATATATATATATATATATATATATATATATATATATATATATATATATATATATATATATATATCATATATTAACATATTGCTGTCTGTTCATGTTCATATTTGATTCATTTTGCTTCCCAACACTGGTTTCAATCCTTTTCTTGTTTATCATCGGCTTTACAAGAATCACATACACACACAAAGTTACAAAGTATATCCAACAACAATTTGCAGCTACACTACTCAGACAAAACTTTGGTACTTGTGCTTTTTCAATGTTACTGTCAAATTTCCAACAGCTTTGCTTTCCCACCGCTGCAACAAAACTTTTTAAGTGTAAAAAAGTTGCAAACAATAACATCCAACACAATAAAAAGTTTCATAATCAAGTTTTGATGTTCACCCCAGCTACTGCTCGAGGCGAATGCCCTTTACACAGAGCAGAATGGAAGTTTTATACCAGGGCGATAGTTTATCCAAGTCTCCAACATTACCATATCTGACCGCTTAAGATCCTTTAAACTATAACTACTTATGGTTTAATATAAGACAGAACAGAAAAAGAGACCAAACAAATGAGAGAGAGAGAGAGAGAGAGAGAGAGAGAGAGAGAGAGAGAGAGAGAGAGAGAGAGAGAGAGAGAGAGAGAGAGAGAGAGAGAGAGAGAGAGAGAGAGAGAGAGAGAGAGAGAGCATGGATTATCCAATCATTGCAAGCCCAAAAGGTAGCTATAAAATGCGAACTTTACCTGTTCAAATGTTCAGTGTGATGTCTTTGCCAAACTAATATAAATCATTTTAAAATAGATTGTTTCATATATTTAATTTATTACATATGTCAGTAGTGATCGATTCGAATGTGAACTTAACATATGTATTTTCCAGTCATTTAATCAGTTTCTAATGGGTTGATAATTATTCCAAGAAATATGCTTAAGTTATTCATGTTCATTTTATTTGGTATTTGTCACTAAATATTGCTATTTCAATATGTTCTAACGTATGTAATGCTATTTCTTCGTTAAATTCTGTCTTGCTTCCTTAAGAAATACACCCTCCTGAATTAGTGTACCTTATTACCCATTTTGGAATATCTGATAACTTTATATAGAATATTATCCCATCAACTAGTTTATTTATTCTTTCATGTCTGAGACTGGTCAGTAAGATTTTTCACAGCAATGAATAATTATATCTCCAATTCGAATACATGATTTACAGATTTTACAACCTCGTCCTTACTACAATATTTTAAACAGATAATAAGTCTTGTTTTGTACCGTTCCAAGCATGCTGTTTTAATATAATTCATTATGTCGTCAGTATTATCATTCACTTATTTTACCATAAATTAACTTATTCTACATTTTGACGAATAGTCTTATATGCGTTAACTTGTATGATCAAAAAGACCAGAATCAATACCTACGCGCATTATCCTATATTACTTGAAAATTTACTTTTTTTTCCATTCATGAATGATAGCCAACATTTAACCATACGCATATTTATATCGTATTGACTGGATTACATCGATAACATCGCAAATAAATATAATTAGCAAAAGAAATAAATATACGATTATTTGTGCAATTGACGATTGTTTTTGAACGACATAAGGAACTCTAAAAAGAAAAAGTCGCATCAAAATATAGACATATTGCATTAAACAGTTAAGTTAGCGTAGCTTGAATTTACAAGAGCGGGATCATTCTAGTCTCTTCCTCAGTAAGGGGCGTTAAAATCAACTAGTAAACTGCCTAATTTTGGGATTACATGGTACACCGACCTTTGACCTCGCCGTGTTTGTACAAAAGACATTGAAAACCTAGCGTTTATCATGTTTTGCATAACTTCAGTCTTTATAGACAACAACCATGGTGAATATGGAAACATAAAAGTGTACGAGCACGTTGGTGCCAAATACATGATTTTGGGATTACATGGTACACCGACCTTTGACCTCGCCGTGTTTGTACAAAAGACATTGAAAACCTAGCGTTTATCATGTTTTGCATAACTTCAGTCTTTATAGACAACAACCATGGTGAATATGGAAACATAAAAGTGTACGAGCACGTTGGTGCCAAATACATGAACAGTCTGCATAATGATGAAAAACACGTACGTTAATGACATGCAGAAAGACTGCTGCTAAATAGCTCTCGAATAATATTTTGGCTAGCTTTTCCAATTTATGCTTATACTTGAAGTGGTTCTATATTGATACAGTCATACTCTAACAATATACAATGATAAAACAACAGGCTTACAACACAGAAAAAGTGTGTTTGCCAGATTCTAATTTGATGCTAATTGAGAAATGCTCATTCTACGCATAGATAAAATATTTTCTTATTCGTTGGTATTGTAATGTTCATTTATGTGACGCATAAGTATTATATTTTAAACGTTGAACTAACCTTTGATGAACAAAAGGGCAAAAGGCAACACGGACGGTCAGACAACCAACAGACTCACATCATGCTTATGTAACCAATGCAATAGTCATGTCTTAATGTAA
The DNA here is from genome assembly GCA_016746295.1 of Potamilus streckersoni. Lineage (NCBI taxonomy): Eukaryota > Metazoa > Mollusca > Bivalvia > Unionida > Unionidae > Potamilus > Potamilus streckersoni. The sequence continues at coordinate 2,220,964 of JAEAOA010002135.1, read as the reverse complement.
TTCCTTCAGTTGAGAAATTCCATTATTGAAGTTTAATATTTTTAATGTTGGTTTATTAAAAAAAATGTTTTATAAAAAGAATCTGCTTGTTAAATCTTTTAATTTTTAAAATCCAGGAGATTAAGGAAATCAATCCAGTACAAGTATATGGGAAGGAGTTTTCTTACTATTTTTAAAATCAACTGCCCATCAACGCTAGCTACGGATCTTTTTGTCAATCATCCAAGAATAAATTGAAGTATTGGCATCTACAGCGGTCTTTGCATTCCTAACCTGTCTGTTCAGATTACATTAGGATAACACAAATATATGTATCATGTTTCTGAAGTAGCAGACACTGAGTTCACTCCATGTCAGTGAATGCTTTGAGAATATCAGACATCGTGATCGCATTGAAACATTAGATGCTTTGATAAACATCATAGCAAGAATTAAGCTACAATTATAGTACAATTAGTCACGCGGAAACGTGAACTATTTTATTAGCGTGTACCTTATTTACTCGGGAGTATTATCAATTGAACAAGAAAGAAAACCAGATTGTAGACCTGAACCAGTGTTCTCGAATTTTGTAAGCAAAACCTCGAAGTTAACTTTAAAGAATGAACCTTTTAAAAGCATAAAGATAAATTGAAATAATAATTTTGGGATCAACATAACTTATCGTAACTCCAGCATGTTAGTTTGATACATTAGTGTATACTTGTCCGAACTCCATCATGTTTGTAAGATGCATTCATGAGACTTGTCCAGATTCCAGCATACTTGTATGATACATTAAGGTAGACTTGTCTGAACTCCACAATTCTAGAGTGATTTATTATTTTAGACTTGACACCAAGTCAGGTTTACAGTGCTTGAGAACATATTTAACACCAGGTGGGCAGGGGAAGTTTACATAGTTTGAGAGCTGACCACTTAAAAAGGATTTTTAAGTTTGAAATATGAGGAACGAATGTGAAAGCATTTGCTTTTTAAAAATAAATTTTAGATGAGGTGTAATCGGATACGTTTCAAGAAGTGTTACAGATATTTGCATGTGTTGCATACCTATTCTCTCTCATTTTCAAATATCTCTTTTAAAATATTACAGAGCAGAGCTTTATGTCTCAGAAACTCCAAGGTTCTTGATGACTGGTTAGTTTAATTTAACGTCACTTTATCACCTTATTAACCGCATGGTGCTGAAGAAATGTGACCTACGCGTTTTTCCCACGGACATAAATACAGCATGATATTTTCTGTACAATGTCCATAACATTAAATGTAATTTGATCTTTTAAACTACTTTTAGAGGCATCAGTCATTTGCTGTAAGCAAAAAGGAACACATCATAGTTTATTACACGAATGTTTGTATCATGTATCACACACGAATGAGTGTTTGTGTTTTCGTATTACTTTGTTTATCAATCGTAGAGACCGAAAAATGTCCATATCGAGTTTAGGTGAAAGACATAAAAAATAAGGGTGCAACAATACATACCCAAACCGTATTGTGATATATTGTGATATGCCATTTGAAATACTTATTGAATTACAGTAACACCTAATGACAACAAATAAAATAATCACTATATCATTTCCCACTTGAAAAATACTACATCTCAAAGTGATGTAACCTTGGAAGACTTCAAATGGTAGTCAAATGAACATATAAATTAACATTAAAAATGAAACAAGTCTATAAATAAGTGAAAACAGTCAAGTTATCAGCAAATAAAAATGTCACTGACACTTCTAGTTTATGTTTTAATTTAAATGTCACAGGAACATTGTTTCAAAGTCTCAACACACTTGAAATATCTTTTAGCACTGTTTTAGCAAGACGTTAAATAAATTACTGCACACTTTTCTTGAGGGAAATCAACATATCGAGAATGTCTGAAATCAGAGAATCCTGCTGTGCTAAAGAATATTTTTGAGGGCCCGGAAATTGCACGGATATTTTTCCTGGCTACTTGTGCATTAAGTGTAAAATTATACTGCTGTACTTTCCACCATTTCATGTACCCTTATTTAATAGTATTAAGGATTTATTCATGAGCAAGTTAACTTCCTGCTACATTCTGTCAAATCTACATTGAGTACTGTTCATTTAGTGTCATTCCGAACAGGGCATACATATCTGAGGCAAAGTGAAGTGTAGAAATTATTATTTTTAAAAGGAAAAAAAATATCAACTAGTCTTGACTTACTATATCCCCCAATACAGTTTAGGGGTATAATTGAAATGCGCACTGCGTTTGATATTCTCTTGTCATGTGATGCTAAGCGTGCATCTAGGAGAAAAAGAAAATATGGTTCTTGAACGAAACTGGAAATACTGTGAGGAATACATAGATTTTTTGAAATAAATCAAGACCGCGAAAAAAAAAATCGAGATGTAGGAAATCGCCTTGTGGTATATATATAGCCAGAAGTGCAAACCACAATATACCGGCATAATGTTATATCTTTGCATCCTTAAAAAATTGACTCCTATTTATAACAACGTGTGCGTTGAAGCCACCCCATTCCCACATGGGTATTCCTTTACTGGTCTCATTCAACTACTCATATTGTTTATAGTTTATTTCAGTGGATGCTGAAAAAATAATTGCGTGAGGAATACCACAGACACTAAAATTCAACAAAATAATAACATAAATGGTTTGGAAATTATTTCGCAACATCTGCGGTTTTTATGTGATAAAACTGCAAAGAGGTATTGTTGTTTTTACTAGGACGAAAATTTCTAACTCTAGCACTATAAAATCTATTGTCGTGTTATCAATATTATTAGCAAAAGGTGACGTATCTGTTCTAGTTGGTTCCAATAATTATATTACCCTCCCCCTCTCTCTCTCATGATTACAGCTTCTGTTCTGGCAATGGTGGTGATGAAGGGATGATGATGACGACGACGGCGATATAGATCATAAGTAATATAATAATTACGACCATGGACTGGATGATGATGCGCCGAAAGTAATAATAAATTTGAGCACTGTAAAAAGGAGAACAAACTGCGATAATCTCTTCAAATAACATGATTTTAGAAAACCTTCTTGAAAAAGAAACAATTAGGAGTAAATGAGTAGGGAAGGTATGGATCATGGTGCCTTATTATTACACGTACATGGGTAAATGAGTAGGGAATGTAGGGATCATGGTGCCTACCTAATACACGTACAAGGGTAAGTGAGTAGGGAATGTAGGGATCATGGTCCCTACCTAATACATGTACAAGGGTAAGTGAGTAGGGAAGGTAGGGATCATGGTGCCTTACTATTACACTTACATGGGTAAATGAGTAGAGAAGGTACATGGGTAAATGAAAAGGGAAGGTAGGGATCATGGTGCCTACCAAGTACACGTACAAGGGTAAATGAGTATTAAGGTAGGGATCATGGTGTCAACCTATTACACGTACATGGGTAAATGAGTAAGGAAGGTACAGTGGTAAATGAAAAGGGAAGGTAGGGATCATGGTGCCTACCTAGTACACGTACAAGGGTAAGTAAGTAGGGAATGTAGGGATCATGGTGCCTACCTAATATACGTACAAGGGTAAATGAGTATGAAGGTAGGGATCATGGTGCCAACCTATTACACGTACATGGCTAAATGAGTAAAGAAGGTACATGGGTAAATGAAAAGGGAAATTAGGGATCATCGTGCCTACCTAGTACACGTACAAGGGTAAATGAGTAGGGAAGGTAGGGATCATGGTGTGTATCTAATACACGTACATGGGTAAATGGTTAGGGTATGCAGGGATTATGGTGCCTACCTACTGCACGTACATGGGTAAATGAGTAGGAAAGGTAGTGATCATGATGCTTAGGTATTACACATACGTAATGAGTTAATGAGTATGGAATGTAGTGATCATGGCGCCTACCTATTACACGTGCATGCGTAGGAAATGTAGTAATCAGATTGTCTACACGACACACGCACCTGAGCTAATCAAGCTGTCAAGCTAATCAAGATGTTAAATTGATGAAAACTCATTTTTCAGTATGTTGGACTATATTCTTTTTCAAACTTTAGAGCAAGGAAAGCATATGAATTTATATCCATGATACGCATTTTTTTTTTCAAAATACATACAAATATTATAAGTCTATGAGACCTGACATTAGAATCATGTAGTCATATTTCATTCATATAATTTGCCATAACAACATAGTTCTCATTCTCATCATCAACATTATTATCGCTGTTGTCATTGCTGCTGTTGTTTTCTTTCTAATAGTTCTCATTCTCATCATCAACATTATTATCGCTGTTGTCATTGCTGCTGTTGTTTTCTTTCTACTGCTGTTCCACTGGTCCGACTATCTATATTCATATTATTCGTGATCTGTGCATTAATAACCTATACAATCATCTTCAGTGTTGTCACCATGGTCTTCGTGGTCATCGTGATTGTCATTATCTTCCAAGTATTAGCAGCATTACACTGTACCAGTAGTTAAAGCAACGACTTATTAGTTATTAAGATTTAATCTTTGAAATAGCTAACCAATGTTTTCATCCCCACTTTTCTTCATATCTGTACATATTGGATTCGCTGTCATCTTGTAATCGAAATATGTTTAATTCCTTTACAAAATGATATGTTCATTTATTTGATTTATTTATAACTGGTATTCAAAAAATTAAGTGCCAATTATTTGTTATAGTACTTTTAAAAATTATTGATCTAGGTTTCATTCACTCTCCTCGCACCTTGGGTCTGTTATAACATACTTAGAAAAACCCTTCTTAAAACATAATTACATACGATAAGTACTTTGGTATAGTTTAATGGGCGCCGGGCTTATGTAAACATTTGTATTAACAATCACCTTTAAATAGTCTGCAAACCTGGGACATCCATTCACGTCTAAGAATAACTTGTTTGACGTATACGGGAATGTAAATTGAAAGCGTGAATTTGAACTATGCAACATACCCAAATTTGTTATAGTGCGGCGTGAACTTGAACTATGCAACATACCCAAATTTGTTATAGTGCGCATTAGCACTAGGCTAAATACCTGAAATATTTCCAGATCGTATTTACTTTGTTTATGAATATTCACGCTTACGAACACCGCCCCTACCATTGATTACTCCAGGAATTTACTACACCCATCTGCATGTTGTCCAAATATAGCTGTTACTTCCCACGCAGACTGAGTCTACTACAAAAACGCAATGAAAAACATTCCAGAAAACTCGGCTACCGTATATTGGCTCCGCCCTCTTAACTTAACACTCCAATCCAGAACCGTGTCGAATACTGTATATAAACGCAATAGTGTTGTGTTGTGCCAGACGTTATTTGAATTTCCAAAGGCTTTAAGGTGCATACACTGTATAGTGACACTACATAGGAACAGGGATTGCTATTATATTGGACTACATTATTTTGTTGTTACACACTTTTAAAACGTATGAAATGACTTCCATAATGAGTGCAATGATTCTCACGACTTTATTGGGCGTATATCATGTGGTATGCTCTCTCTCTCTCTCTCTCTCTCTCTCTCTCTCTCTCTCTCTCTCTCTCTCTCTCTCTCTCTCTCTCAACCTCACACTTACTGCACCAAGGATGATAGGACGTTCTACCATACCGGGATAAGGCAATATTGTTTTGGGGAAGAAAGGAAATTTTATTAATGTGATTTTACCAGAGATTTTAGCAGTGGTTAACTTTTTTCATTAAATTTAAGGATAAAACTTTTAAGACCTAGAGTATAAAACATTTTTTGTTTTCAGAATCCAGTACTTTAGGAAGAAAAAAAAATGCAAAATGTATTAAGTTACTATGATCAACACATTTACATCTTCTTGTCTGAAAATCCGTCATTTCGACAGAAAAAATGGCATTAAAGATCTTCATTGTCTAATGTTTCCACTGAACATTAGAATACGATGTGAACGATGCACTTTACAAACTGATGGGTGGGAATCAAACATGGTCTCAATGATTGACACACACACACACACATACATATATATATATATATATATATATATATATATATATATATATATATATATATATATATATATATATATATATATATATATATATATATATATATATCTCATACGGGTTTTATACGAACGTAAACGCTCGTTGTTGCAGGTTAATTAATTACATGTTAGCTTTTAAGAATGAAAGTTACATAATGGTAAATTATTAGAAACTAGTTTCAGAGTTCGTTGACATTTTACCAAAGTAGATATCGACAAGTCATGGCTTATTATCTATATTAGGACCCAGAACATCTTGCATCTTTTCTCAGATTTAAAGTAAAGCTAATATTGTATGTCTGTTTTTTGGGGGATCTTAAGTAACAAATGTTTCTTCTTTCTACTTCAGTTCGGACAGCTGAGTGGTGAGTACCCTTTTTTGTTAGTAACTAAAAAGAAATCGCTTTGCAGCTTATACTCAATCCCGGCCTTAGCGCAAGGCGAACAAGTCAACTGCCTTGGGCCCTGTGCTTTTCCGCAATGCAGTATTTTTGACTTGGGGACTCGCGATCATCGTTTGCTGCCTTGGACCCATCATATCCTAGGGCCGGGCCTGCTTATACTAATTAAAACTTCGATGATGGCCTATTCACTCTTTATTTGGATAGGTCTGTCACTCCTTTTTGATTACCTTTTTAATCTACTATATTGAGTAAATGAAATGGAAAGTGCAAATTATGTTATCTAAAAATTCATTTAATGATGAAGAAAAAAAATTAATTAGAAAAATGGGTATAAAAGTGTAGATAATTGAATCATTTAAGCCTGCGAAATCATAGCTTATATAATTACAAGACCGAAAAAGAGAAAGAGTATGATGGCAATTGTAAATATGTTGATGATAGTAAGTTAATTAGAAAGATATTGCATATGCTCACTGTAATAAGACCTTTACATACCTCATGTTCCAAAACCTGATGTGATAATATTGATATTGATCATGGATCACAGGACAGACGTTATGTGCTTGATATTGACCATAGATTCCACGAATGAAGTTATATGTTTGATATTAGATTCCACGACTGCCGTTATATGTTTAATATTAGATTCCACGACAGACGTTATATCTTTGATATTAGAGTCCACGACAAAAGCTATATGTTTGATATTAGATTATAAGACTGACGTTATATGACTAATATTAAATTCCACAACTGACATTATATGTTTAACATTAGATTCCACGACCGACGTTATATGTTTTTAATTTTCATGGATTCCAAGATAGACGTTATATGTTTGATTTTGATCATGGATCCCATTACTGACGCTATAAGCTTGAAAATTCAAGATAAAAGTTAAATAACTATGCAAAGAGCAGTTATATAATCAGTACAGACACTGACTCGAAAATAAAATAATAACAAGCAACCTACATAAAAGTTTTAAGACTACGTAAATTGATCCTTAGTGAGAGATGTCCCATATTTATACAGTTTATATGTGTGACTTCAACTTAAAAAAATGGTGTACGTAAAACGGATTATCAAAAAATTCTCGTATACATCTATTGAAGGTGTCGATTAGAGTACCATACAAACTTCAACTATTAAGCGAAAGGTTCAATATGAGTGACAAAAGTTTAAATCCTTTCAAAGATATGATTAATGTAAGATGCATGACTGACTGCTCTTTCGCAACGCAGACTTCTGTACGTCAGCTAAATTACAGACAATTTGCATTCGTTTGAATCAGGCTATTAGAAAGGTAGGACATACTGGTATTGAAGCGTTATGAATATGGTTTCATTCGGTGGATAACGGTTTGATATTAAAACTAACTCGTGACGTTGGTTACTGGCTTTAGTGACATATTGTTTTGATTGTTTACTTCTTTTAAAAGGCTCGTGGGAAAAGAAACACTGCTATCTAATGAGATACGCATCACGCAGAATAGAGCACGATGTGCTTGAATGACATTCGTAGCTTTTACGTGGTGAAACAGGCAAAAAGAAGTTTGAAAACCACGATTAAAAGTGGCATCTCCTCACAAGCGCATGTACAATCTCTAAGCCCTGACGTGTTTGTTTCGACCCTAAACAAATCATTGGAGAGTCCAGAAAAAAACAGATATTTCCGTCTAGGTAGTTGAGTGCTATTTCCTATTTGCTGATCTGGTGTATCTGTGTAAGTGTCGAGGTCATTTCGCTAGACAAGATTTGGAATAATTCAGCTCGGTGATGGCGTTCTTCTTAGTTAACTCTATCGAAGAAGACCTTTATCTCCTGTCCTATTTTTTTCACATCAACATGCTCATTTTTACAATTGTTAAAATTTGTTGATGACAATTTCAAGTATGACAGTACATGTGACAATCAGTGAACCAATGAGTTGAAAAAATATAGGTATTTTTGTAGAAACTGATGTTTAAAATTTCACTCTAAGACTACATAAATGTAGTCAGTTGGATAAATGGTTTGTAAAGATGATTATTGCTATATCATTAATAACTGTTGATAAGTGATCAATCAGTTCTCGAGTTTGGCAAACAGATGGGTGGAATGACAGTTTGGTTAATCAATTCCCATTCCATTTCTCTTTAAAAAAATCTGTGTTTTAACAATTGAAAAAGAGAAATCAACATTATTGCATGCAATCCTGAAATAATAGAATAATAAAACTATAAATACAACGCATATGTACAAATGAAAGTCTTAGTTACTACAGTATCTGATATACTCACATTAAAAAAATACACATGTGTGTGTATGTGATTCAGCACGCATATTTACATTTAACACATATGTATTCGCACATATAAAGATGCACATTAGCATCTTTATGGCGATCAAGCCCTACATGCCAATCACCATGGAGACAAAATAGAAGCATCCGACAAATCTAGAACTTCACAGAACATTTAGATGTCCACAGACACACACACACAAACAAACAAACACACACACACACACACTAGCTGGAGTTAGACAAAAAAGATATAAATAATGGTAAACTTGAAAAGTTTATTTCTACGCAAGATTCTTTTACCTAAACAAGTCGTGTTGTCTTGCCTTCGTTGCAACGTTTTGTTAAAGTTTGCTTTCCATCCTTTCAACTAGCTGTTAAAAAGTTAATACTATAAGAGACGCTCATTGCTGATGAACAAAACAGATAATATATCCAATTTTGCAATTTTGTTATGTAATTAAAGTTACCGTATTTGTACTGACAATATTTCATTGTAGCACTAGCATTAAATCATTCTTTATATATTTGATTATCTTGAACACACGAACATTTGAGCTTTAGCCTTAAAGTTTCAATTTGTCTTAGGATATGTTTATTTCAACAACATGAATGGTCAATTGAACAGTAAATAAGCATGACAGTTACATTGAATGCAATGTCAACCAATTCGATTCACAAAAGGAACCCCATATCATGTTTGTTTTCCCCGCCCACCATACCACAGTATTTTAGTTACGATTGTGTGTCACAAAACTTACCTATCGACAGTGGCGTCACTGGGGTAGGGAGGGGTGTGCGGACCGCACGGGGTGTATCAGAGGTGGTGACACTAAAATGGCTGTCTATAAAATGCTTGAATTTTTGTGTGGGTGAATATTTGTGCAGGAAGGGATGATACCATGTGTTATCGCACAGGGTGGCACCAACCCTAGTAATGCTACTGACTATCGATAGGCCTGCTAGATTGCAACACAATACGGTTTACAGATAAGCACCATGGTTGTCCTTTAATCCTGTACGCCTTTTGAAATTTACTATCCTTTTCTTCGTTTAGTTTACATGTGTGCAAAATTTAATTATATACACTCAGTTCTATAAAGCCCAATGAAAGCTAACTCCAATACACGTACAAAGTATTTTTATTTTAGACATTTGTTTCACATTCGTCGTGGTTTATATTATACTAGTATTTTCAGAATAGCTTGAAGACTAATGAACATTAATTTTTATCGCTATCTCTCACAGATGCCGTTGTGATGGGGGTTATCTTATATGGTGGTCAATTGGTGTACTAATTACGCAAGCCCCACGCTTAACTCTGAGAAATTGTTTTTTTTTTCTGATTGGTTCCGTATTGTTTCGAAAACTGTAATTAAAGGGTGGTGTCTTATTTTTTTAAATGCTGTATTTGCGGACTTTATTTTTTTCTTTTCGAATACTAATTGTGATGTGGGGAATTTTGAAGACGTATTTAAATTTAAGGCTGAATAAATTGTTTACATTGTCAAGCCAGAATGGTCGTGAGAAAGTTCGCTGATTATTGCTTATTTCATCTCTGGAACATAAAAGGGTATACTTTTAAGCTACAGTAACTTTGTACAAGATTATTTAGAGAGAATTTTATAAAATGTTATTTCCGATTTGTCAGGGAAACTAAGGGCGTACACTTGGGAAACAAGAATTTATGGGAACGATTTTCTTAGAATTCTTTAGTCTAGAATCTTATTTGGCTGAAGTCAGATTGACTCAGTGGAACATGAGAGAGAGAGAGAGAGAGAGAGAGAGAGAGAGAGAGAGAGAGAGAGAGAGAGAGAGAGAGAGAGAGAGAGAGAGAGAGAGAGAGAGAGAGAGAGAGAGAGAGAGAGAGACCTATGAGTCAAGGGCAATTCACATCTAACAGAGGTCGAACTAAGCAGGGTCAGAAAGAATAACAAAGCACACGCATTAGACGTGGAAACAAGACGAGAGGAGATAGACGTCAGGTCGTGTTGTCGAGCGTAGAAATTAACTCATAATTCATTACTCGTGATATGATATAAATTGAACACTGCGACTAAATTCTATTAATTTGAATCAGTTGTATTGAACGTGAAATTTTGGCCACGTATTAATTAGAAGTGAGATTTTGGTTATGCGCCAATTCATTATATTTATCTGAGTACATCTGTTGTATTAGTTAAAAGTGAAATTTTCGATATGTATTAATTGATTAAATTTATTTTTATTTATTGGAAACGTGTCTCGTAGTTGTTTTTTCTTGCAATTCCTTGCTTAGCTATCCGTAATGTTCCATCTAACCGTCCACACTGGGCAATAACACCGTGGGAGAACATTCCCAAGTTAACGAACGCCAAATCAAAAAGAGTTTTTAATGTTTGAAAATTCCCGTTTACACTAATATATATATATATATATATATATATATATATATATATATATATATATATATATATATATATATATATATATATATATATAGTCGAATAGCATTGAAACTTACCGATATTTTGGTAGAAATATAAAATCTCGCAGTGGGTTCGTACATAATTTATGTCTACTACCCGCTTGAATAATTGTCCTCGAAAACTTCTTGGTTTGTACTCTGTTTTAGAATGTATCGTTGAGCTATTTATTTTGAAACTTGGAACAAAACGACACGCCACATGCCGGAATAATAGTAGGTTTATTAGCGCCTTTCCATATGTTCCTAATAATGTACTGTGTACATTTGCATGAGGATAAGGGTTTAATATTCATATCTTTTTCGATATTTTGGTTGGCGAAAAACATAATCATATATTGTAAGATCCAATTCCACTGTGATCGTTTCTATATAATAGATTTTATAGATAGATACATCATCTGCAATTCATAGCGTAAAGACATTTCCCTTACAAATGTCACTTAAAATATACAGAAAAGATTCATAGTACGACATTGGTTAACTTGTTCTTTGGTTACATAAGCGAATGTGATACTGATAATAATACTCTTATTAAGCACACACAGATATATATATATATATATATATATATATATATATATATATATATATATATATATATATATATATATATATATATATATATATATAATTATTTACATGGATTTTAACATTAAGATCCATTCAGAATATTAAGAAAAGAAAATCCATATGAAATAATGGTTTTACTTCTTTTATTAAAAAATCTAGTAAAAACATCTGCTCAAACGTAAAGCAACTTAAGGATGATGGGCTCAAAACTGCGAGATGTATACATTTAGATACCAGTATTTTCGTATAGCCTGGACATAAAAGTTGATGATCATGATTAGGATGTATTCATTTTTACTTTTAGATGTGGAATATTATTGTGGCAACAAGCCTGCTGATGTCATCTTCCTATTGGACGTATCAAACAGTATTTGGGGTCCTGACTTCCAAAAGCAGTTGGAATTTGTCAACAGCGTGGTGGACATATTTCAGATTGCAGATAATACCACCAGAATTGGCGTTGGAACTTTTAGTAATCATTTCCACAGAGAGTTTGCCTTGAATAAATACTTCGAGAAACCCCAAGTCAAAAATGCAATAACTCGAATTAGTCAGAGACAGGGCTACGCTACCAATACAGGAAACGCTCTTTGGCACATGCGCAATAAAATGTTCATTGAGAGTGAAGGGGCTAGATCAGGGGTTGCTAAGGTAAAAGGAGGTGTTTAGAGAATTTACTCATTCATTGTAAGGATCTAAATTTAAAATAGTAAGGTATACCTCCTAGTGCAGTGTATTCTTCCTGAGTGTGTTTTGCCACGAAATGTTGTCAGAACCAAAATATAAACAAAATTCCTTCGAAGAGGGACACCTGTGGTCTGAAAACTGTATACTGCAGATGAAATGTTTGAAGGGTTAAAAGTAACAGAAAACTCTGTTATATTAATGTCATTAGTATTAATTTGGCCTATTTATTGTCTTTCTCAATCATTTATTTTTATGTCAATATTTTTAACATTGCGTTATATATAAACATCACATGCTTAAAAGTGTGAAATCGGCACATTTTCATACATATATGTTCATAACATAATATTTAATGAATCGGTCATGGTTGTATTATTCGTTCACTATATGGATCCACGGAAGATAAATGTAAATGAATTTAATGTTGATCTCATTGGTGATAATATTTAAGCTTGCGGTCTTGCCATTTTGATGTTATTGCCAAACGATATGAACCATTTTCTTGCTGAGTTGTAAACCTGCTCCCTTCCCTAAAGAAATGCAGTAGCTTGATCCAAATTAGATCATAAACCCTTTGTAGAATTATCGTGAACATACAATATTAATATTGATTTTGTTTATTCTGACAGGTTGCAATCGTTCTAACAGACGGACAATCCAGTAACATGGCGAAAACTGTGTACGAGGCGTTCCGCGCCAAGATGGAGAACATTCAGATTTTCGCTATCGGCATAGGGTCTAATATTAACAGCAGAGAGCTCCGAATAATGTCCAGTTCGCCACCGGAAGAATTCTTCTTCGAAGTGGAGAATTATGCCGCCTTAGATGCTATCAAGCAAACATTGGCTGTACGGACATGTAAAGGTAACAGAGAATTGGTCATGCATTTCATAGAATAAAATTAGGTTTCTCCTAACTTTTTCTTTATTTAACACATGATCAGTCAGTTAGTGTCTGACCCAAGTTTTCAAGAAACATCTCAGATTGTCCTCTCCAAGCTCAGATTTTGTAATGTTTTTTTTGTAACATGGTTTCGAATAATGAATTTTCGGAAGAAAATTCAGCAGGCACTGTACTCAAATACGGTTTAGTTATCCTGACTACGTTGACACATTATTTTGTAAATCTGAAGAAAACTTAGGCATTTCCTCAAATTGGAGATAAATTTTAACTAGTTGTCAAGGCTAAAACTCCTAATATATGAACAACTTGAAAACTAACGAGTTATATGTTTTTTGCTGCTAAAAATGTAAATCTGAAGATGAAAATGTAACATTTAGTGAACTAGGACCGGGTTTAGGTAAATCTTTTCCGTTGGACAACAGTATAGCAATACAAAAGAATAACAGGTCTTTCGCATCTAGCAGAAACTCAATAATGTGCACCATCCAATTAGTTAATGAGCTATGTTGATCCATGTATTTACGAAATTAGAGTTGATAATGTTTTATCAAAGTCATTACTGACATATGCAAGAATACCTAATGTAAAGATGGAGCAGCTGATAAAGTAAAATGTTTTACTCAAATACTGGTTTCCTTCGGATGTGAGCTGCGGTTTCATGGATTCTTATAGGTAAAGTTTCTTACAGACTTTAATAACCATAAATTGATTGTGACCGAAATGAAGCTCAATTCTGTCAATTAGCATGTTTTCAAGAATATTTATTTTTGTTTATTTAAATATTTATCCAGATCAAAATAATGATTTATAAACTTATATCATTTGCACAACTGTCACGTACTGGTAATAAGCAATAAACACAACGGTAAAACAATCATAAAATTGAAGCAGTGTAAGTTATCTACTATATTTTTGTGATGTTTAACTTTAGTGACGAGAAAGAGTTTAATTTCATATAAAGAAAAAGGACATTATATGTGCAATAACCGGTTTTGTTGATGTAAACTCACTTTTTCAGATAATGTAACGTTTAAAAGAAGTAAAATAATAATAAAATTGAACAGAGGAAAAGATTGAATTGGTAGTAAAAAGTAGATAATTTGTTTTGGTTATTAGAAAAGTGCTTAAAACCTGAATAAATTGCTGCATTTTCAGGGGACTTTGTTGTGTGAATAAATGTTTATGAGTTTGATGTTACATAGGTGATATCTTTTCAAAGACGAATGTATTTTGATCGTAAACAGGATTTATAAAGAATCGTGTAAAGCTCGCATGTGTATGAATCTCAAAGGCAAATTTCAGAATTGAAATCTGATGCGACACCACCTGTTGCAGGGTCATATTGACAGTAACTAAAGCCCTTTTATTCTTTAACTCATATTTTGTGTTTATCTCATTGATTCAATAAATGCCGTGAAATTTGATAACTTGTCGGTTCATCAGGTCGGTAGCTTATTGTTAGTCCTGCAGTATTTATGAAGAAACGTAATAGTAGGAAGCAGTTTCAATGGAGTAATGAGACTGGAGTTGAATATAACTACATGCGTATTTAACTGGCATTACGTATCTGGTTTAGGATTAGACAGTAATAGTTCTTTAGCTGGATACGTGATCTGACGACACTCAATACATTGATGTAATTTTTTATAAAAACGCTCTCATGCGAATAGGAGCAGTTGGCTTACTTCCAAACTCAGCAGAAATGTAGTCTCGGATAACAGAGGACAACAAACTCGTCCAAACTTTGTTCAAGGGTTTCAATATATTTCCATGGACTTTTGTATAAAGCATAAATGGTACGCATTTTTCATTATTATTTCGAAAGATATCTTGCCCATATCAGAGATCAAATTAATATAATGAATTTATTATGCTTCAAGTATACAGTTACATAGCTGTTGTAGAACAAAATGATCACGTCACTTGGGGATGGGATTACAGAAAATATTAAAAGTGGCTTGAAGTATATATAAACCGTAAGCTGATATGAGAACGATGCTTTTTCATACTAGATATTAACTCTGTTCGTAGCGAAAAGGAAAATGCTTGCAATCATAATATTACACACAATAGTTTTCTATTTTCAACAGATATTTTTAGTCTGGTATCATATTTATCTAAGATATTTTGATCGACTTGTTACAATAGAACAAAACACACAAACCTTCCAATATTTTCTCAAAATATTAAAATCTTTCAAAATTTAATAGAACATATTCCTGAATATTGCTGACATCATCATTTTCTGTTAAAATAGACACAATATTATTTTAACATAAAAATGTATGACTTAATTTACCTTCATTTGTTTCAAGAAAGAATTGTTACGTGACAATGGCCCGGACTCGGTACCAAAGAAAAAGAAACAAATTTTGTAAATTTTAGCAAAACAGTTTATATCCCTAGACAACAAATTGGTAAATAGGACTTACAGTTGGTGAATATAATCCAAATATTACTCTAAGAATGAAAACACAAGACTTATTACTAAAGAGTCTGATAACAATCCAGATTCGAGTCCTGACGACGTACAAATATGGAAGACGATGACGTCAGATGCAGTCCAATTGTATAAATAACAATGATTCCTCACTTGAATCACAGTCTTTGTTTCCGAATAATTCCAGAATAAATTTCCATGAATATCTTTCAGAATTATTTTATAAGAAAGTCAACTTATTGAGTGTCCAGGAGAATAAATTACTGAATCCAAAAATCAGACGAAGAATAAAATATTCTGGCAAGAAATTGAAAAATATTACATACACCTTGTACCTTCAAGGCTTTGAATGACTCTGCCCGAAAAAAATGAAATGCGTATTTAATTCTCCGAAACCCTATTTCAAGTCTCGCGAGATTGGTCATGTTGTCTCTTGCTACACTAGCTTTGTCATGACTTAAAAATCAATCATAAAAAAGGTTGTTTACAAACAGGGATCACGCGATGAGAGTATGTCCGTGATGCTGAATAATTATTTTAACTTCCTGTTTATATTGTAACCAGGGTAAGAAGAACTCAATGATAATTCGCAGGTACTACTATTTCGTCTTAAGTGAACAACTTTGTGAAAAAAATATATCTCACTACTAAAAACAGAATCCTGAATCCGAGAAAAATATTCATTGCAATTAAACACAGCGAAACAATAAACGAAAATAAAAGAATTTTAAACCTCACAAACAAGCAATCCATTCACATATACGTAACACTTCTCCCATAAAGAAAAAACAAAGATTTATATAAAAAGCTTTCTTTTTACCATCTGTATTTTATACATGCGGCAAAGAATATCACATAAAAATATTTTTTTAAAATTGTATAAAGTGTATATGAAATAATATTTCTATACACGAAAAAGTGCATATGCAATCAAATTGTATTTTCCTTTGATTCTCCAGATGTTCAGATTATACTCTTGCAAAAGCAAACTCTACCTTAATAATCTTTGATTTTTATTTTTCATCTTGTCGATGAAAGTAAGGTTGTTGTGATCACTTAGAAACAACGACAGGAGCCGAGTTAATGTAAACCTCAGAATGTTGCAATGCCCAAATTGAATCTAAACATTCCTCCTCGATTGTTGAGTAATTTATATGGTGTTTATTATATTTCTTGGAGAAATATACCACTGGATAATCAATGTCATTACCGTCGTCTTGAATTAATACTGCTCCAATCCCAACATCACTGCCATCCACAGACAATTTAAAAGGCTGGTCGAAATTTGGAGCTGTTAGAACCAGCGCACTTTTGAGTATTGCTTTTAACCTATCGAAACCTTCCTGATATTTTGCGGTCCAGAGAAACTTATTTCTCTTAACAAATTTGTCAGAGGTTCAGCAATATTGGAAAAATTTAAACAAAACTTTCAATGGTAACCGGCTATACCCAAAAATTACATTAATTGCTTTTTACTGACATGCTCAATAAATCAGAGATAGCTTTCACCTTTGCGTCAATAGTTTTTACTTCACCATGTCCCACAATATGTCCTAAGAAAGTCACACAAGCACGGCAGAAGTCACTTTTAGATAAATTGATTGCGGAATTAGCCTCAGTGAATCTTTTAAAGAATTTCCGAATCGTAGCTCGTTTTTTTTCCAGGTATCGTTGTAAATAATGACGTCATCAACATAAGCATCACAATTATCTAGACCAGAAGTAATCATATTCATCAAACGTTAAAACGTACTTGGAGAACCCTTCATCCAAAACGGCATTCCTTTGTACTGCTAAAGTCCATCTGGAGGCACAAAGGCCGAAATTTTTTTCGCTCTTTCCGTAAGTGGAATTTGCCAAAATTAATTTTGAAGGTCAAATTTGGTGATGTATTTGCATTTCCTTTTTAATCAATGCAACATCGATGATTGGTAACGGAAATGAATCCGTTTTTGTCATGCTGTTCACTTTCCTATAATCAGTGCACATACGGATTTTTTAAATCCGGTTTCGTAACAAGTATGCACGGTGAACTATAATCACTTTTACTGTGCTCTATCTAGTCGTTCTCTAGCAAATACTGAATTTCCTTTTTCAAGTATTCCGGTTTGATAGGGTTTATCATGGGTGTTGTTTTACAGAATTTTAATCAACAATTTTAAAATCATGGAAAATTTTGTCTGTTCTTGTTGGAATATCCAGAAATAAGTGTTAATATTTTAATAATAACTGTTTAAGTTCATTTCTTTATTCTAGCTGCAAATGTGAAAGTTTATGGTCTAGATCTTTCATAATTTCCGAATTTCGAAAGCTTGATGCTCCAAGTTCAACGGTGTCCAAATTGAATTTCTTCACATAAATCCTCTGTTTGTGGGACTGGCACCACTAAATTAATTGTAAGAATTAACTTGGCTCTCTCATTCAATATACAAGTAATCTATTATTTTTTAGACCCGAGTACTACAACTATATTTGAACTCATTCATTTTCGTCTTTACTTTGTAAGGACTGTAAAATCTAACTTAAAGAAAATTTCGAAGAATGAGCAAGAGAGAATGAACTCTATCACAAGGATCAAATATTCTCTCAAGTAAGGTTTTGCGAAACCATAGTTTCACTCTTAACTTGAATTGCAGAGCGCTTTGCCAACTAAATCACACTGTAATAACTGAGTCCAATGCTCCTTTGGCCATTTCAAATTTTCTGCAGTTTTTTTTTTCAAAATGGATACAATATTTGTCTACTTCCTTTTCACTAAAAGGGGGAAACAGTAATATAATGTTTGTAATGTCAAAACTTGATTCTCTTTGTAAAGTGGAATCGGGCTTGCAACATGCCAGCTCAATATATTTCGTTCTAAGTTTAAATTACCTTTCATCCTTCTCTTTTTGTAATTGCATCTGTCTGTCTCTCTCCTTCTCCCTCTCCTCTCTCTCTTTCTCTTTCTCAAATTATTGTAATTTTATATATATATATATATATATATATATATATATATATATATATATATATATATATATATATATATATATATATGCAATAAACTGACGACGAACAGTACGAAACTAGTAACTAACTAGCCTAAGCGCTTTCGACTCTTAATGAGTCTTTTTCAAAGGCAAATACAAAACATAGTTACGACAAACAAATAAACACAAAAACGTTGTGTTTGTAAACCTCTACATTTCTGTCTTCACATGTGCTAAAACTATAAATACAACCAGCTTGTATAGACTAGTTGCGGAGACTGAAAACGTTGTATAATTCCCTAAAAGTCTACGAGCCAAAGCGACATCTATTTTTACTTTGTGTACATATGTAACGCAGATTATATCCCGGATATTTGATTCTATACCGGTTATTCTTATAGTAAAAATCGAAGGATAATAAGAAGATTTAGAAAATGTTAAATTCTACTAGTGCATAGTTTTCATTTTCTAGTCTTCTTTGTTTAGACCGCTTGGTTTCAATGTTCTAAGGCGGCGTATCCAGTATGATTCCTTTTCCTTCCTGGTTTCGGAACTCCAGCTGTGGTTGTTAGCAATAGCGATAAGTATTATATCACTGAAAGTGTGGCCAGGGGAGGAGAAGTGTTCTGCGACCGGGCTTCTGTACAGCTTTTTTGTCATCCAATCAGATCTATGAAGGTTTATCCTTATGTGTAGCTTTTCAGTTTCTCCCACGTACTGAAGGCCACAGATCTTACATGTGATGAGATAAATCACATTCTCTGTTTTGCACGTTTTGTTTGGACCATGTATGTTTAGTTTTTCTTTAGTCACTGTGCTAGTTGCAATTGCAATTTCTTCCTTTGCAACTGAATTTGTTTCTCTTTTCATGAAGCTCAAGCCTCGTTAATTGTAGTTCCATTATCATTTTCATTTCCATTACTTTAATGCCAGTGTCTGTCATAGACTTAACGACTGATGCCAACGCACTTGTATTGGAAACATTTTCCCAACCGAATATTGGATCAAAATATTTTTTATTTCTCGTTTCGTTAAGAAAGATTTTGCTTCAGAAAGATCGTACTTTCTGGCAAGTTCAAGCAACTCATCTTTCTTAAGATTATTCGACTGCTGTTCAGTTGGATTAGAAAAAAATGTTTCCATTTTTGATGACATTATAAATGAAAGCATGTTGTTTTCACATTGAAGATTTAAAATACAATTGTAAAATAGTACTTGGGATTTAGAGACTAGGGGAAATTTAAATTTCAAAAACAAATTTCTGAAATATTTAACCAAAATTCATAAATCCCAGGACGAGCTTCCAATTTTCATTTTTACGTGACAAGTGCTCGTACTCAGTAACAAAAAAAATGAAAGCCATCAAGGTTTGTAAATTTTAATAAAACAATTTATTTCCTTTTTTCAACAATGTAAAAATTGGTAAATAGGACTTACAGTTGGTGAATATAATCCAAATATGAATTAGAACACAAGTCCTATCACTAAATAGTCCATCAACAATTCAGGTTCGAGTCCTGACGACGTACAAATATGGAAGGCGATGACGTCATGTGCAGGCCAATGTATAAATAACAATAATTACTCACTTGAATCACATCACAGTCTTTGTTGCCGAATCATTCCAGAATAAATTTCCATGAATATCTTTCAGAATTATTTTATAAGAAAGTCAACTTATTGAGTTTCCAGGAGAATAAATTACTGAATCCAAAAATTAGATGAAGAATAAAATATTCTGGCAACAAATTAAAAAATTACATACACCTTGTACCTTCAAGGCTTTGACGGCCCGAAAAAATATTAAAATGCGTATTTAATTCTCCGAAACCCTATTTCAAGTCTTGCGAGATTGGTCATGTGGTCTCTTACTACACTAGTTTTGTCACGTCGTCCAATATAGACTGACTTAAAAACAAATCATAGAAATGGTTGTTTACAAACAGTGATTATGCGATGAAAGCATGTTCGTGATGCTGACCAATCATGTTAACTTCCTGTTGATATTGTAACCAGGGTAAAAAGAACTCAATGATAATTCGCAGGTACTACAATTTCGTATTAAGTAAACAACTTTGTGATAAAAATATATCTCACTATTAAAAACAGATTCCCGAATCCGACAAATATATTCATTGTAACTAAATACAACCAATCAAAAACAAAACAAAATTAATTTTAAGCCTCGCACACAAGCAATCCTATCACATACACCTAACATAATACATACGGCATTTAGATTTTTTTAAAACTCTTACACTCATGTTTGTATAGTAGTAACTATTATCAAGATTACTTTAAAAAAAATTTATATTGTCCCGATGAAAAATAGTTTCTGGTAAAATGTAAATTATCTTGATTCTATATCCTAATATTGCAGGTAAAGTCACTTTTGGAATGCAGTTAGAACATTTAAAGAGAGCTCTATTGTCACTTTAATAATATGGGCATTTATTTTGGAAAAGGCAATTCATGTGCAACATTACTGAACACATAGAAAAAGTCCTGGAAAAAAGTTTGATTTCGAATTATTTCCATAATTCCGGCAAATATTCTACTAAAAAGTTATTTTCATAACTTGTGTCTCATTTCCATTTACTACTGTCATTTTTTAAATATTTTTTTCTCCATCAAATTGTTTTGGTCAAAACCAACTTTGTTACGAAAAAAAAATGAACATGCAAGATATCTTTAAATGTAGACTAATCCCTATTATTGCTATAAGACCCATGGTCGGGAAGATACTTTTTGCTATATTCGCAATGGCATATAATCAATAATTATACAATTCTCATCTATATCTTGAACAATATTTATCGTCTTCACTTCAATACATATTCCATTATTTTTGTCTTTGTTGTTTATTACCTGCTAATTAGTTTAACTGTGCATCTTCTAAAATCATCCTCTGAGCTGCTTTACAAAATTTTACTGCAACAATAACGAAAACGACTTTTGGTGTACTACTTTTGTACATGTCTGTTCTCTCCTTGGGGGATCCGCATTGTTTGGTGCTCTTTAAACTTAAACTTAAACCCCTGTGGCCGTTGGGCTTAGAAACTTGAGCCAGATGTTTGAACATACGTTGTGTGATTAGAAAGCAAGTTTATATTTTATGCAGAATTTTCTGTCAGATTTGCTTGCGAATTATATAAATGAATTGTGTAAAACTTACAAACTATACATTTATGTACTTCAGAGACAAACTAAATTGATTGCAAAGGATGTAAAAATAATCGCCCTAATGTGTTCAGGGCATAATTTTTTTTACACGTATTTTTAATATTCTTTACAATTCCTTATCAACTAAAGAGTTTCTAAGTGTTCTTTTATTTTCATCAATTTCAGTTACGGCTCCACCCACATTATCAACAAGTGAGTATTTTGGTTGAATTTCTAATTCTAACATATTTTACAAAACTATTTGATCCAGTAGGCTAAAATAATTCTCAGTTTATGCATGTACAAAAATTAATTGAACATATCGACATACTTTAGATTATTTGTGTTTTTTTGAAATTTCTCTATTACTCATTTACGTTTGAAGCAGTAGCTATGATAATAATAATAATAATAATAATAATAATAATAATAATAATAATAATAATAATAATAATAACAATAATAATAATAATAATAATAACAATAATAATAGTAATTTCCTCTTCTCTCGTCATCATCATCATCATCATCATCATCATCATCATCATCATCATCATCATCATAGGAAACAAAAATGAATACACTGAGTCACTTAGTTTAAATCTTATATTGTTTCTTTTAGCAACAACTACAACTCCTTCGACAACGACATCTTTACTGGATGTTGCCAGAGAAGGTAAACTTTATTTATATTGCTTCAGTCAATGTGTAAAGTTCTATATATGAATGTCGCCAAATATTTTCTAGAATATTTCATCTGAGTTTGAATGTCCCTTTTTCTCTTCTTGGTGAACGTTTAATTTCATCATTTCAAGTCCGAAGCGTGTATTCTTTTCTCGATTAGTATCGGTCACATATATATTAGCCGTACAAGCTATGATTTTGCTATTGACTTTTAAAAACGTTTTCATCGAGTAAGATTCTTCATTATTATACTTAGAATGTATTAGTATCAGTTAATGTAATGTTTATGAGCACTTGCATTCTAATTTTTAGTGTGTCGAGGGAAAACACTGGATATTGTTTTCGCTCTTGACTCGTCGGACAATATCATTGATGAAGATCTGGAGAAGCAAGCAATGTTTTTCCGCAGCCTTGTTGATCAGTTTGACATTTTATCAGGCAGGGTCCGTTTCGCCAGCTTTATGTACAGCGATCAGATTCAGAAAATGTTCGACTTGAATGAATATGAACATTCAGAAACAATCAAGGACGCCCTTATGAAACTCGGAACAACAGCTGGTAGCTCTCGGGTTAGTCATGCTCTGATTCATGTTTTAACTAAAAGTTTCCGTCGCAGTATTACACGTCCAAATGCTGCGCAGGTCGGAATAATCATAACTGGGAGCCCATCAAAGCATATGGAGCAATCGAAAAAAGTAGCTATGAAAGCAAAAAGGTCGGGCCTGCAGTTTATCGCTATCGGTGTAGGGGAGAAGGTGGATTCAGAGGAACTTAGGGTCATTTCAGTATCAAGCGACGGTAGCCACTACTTCCAGTTACATTCATTCAATCAGCTAATGAAGATACTGCCCGAATTAGTCCTACAAGTGTGCCAAGGTAAGACGATTTTTGTGAAAACCTAACCGAAGCCTTTTCTTTCAAACAGTTTTTATTTGTATGTTTTAAGATTTATTTTGCTGGTAAGAACGAGGTTAAAACGTAGCAGCATTTATACATTCCTACTTGCTCATCAATATAGCTAAGAATAATTATTTCAAACATTGAAATAAGAGTTCAAAAAGTTCTAGATATATATAGCTTATTGACATCTTCAGTCATATATGCAACTTACGACCGGTGAAATCTGCTTTTCAGTTTTCGTGAAAATGAATAATCTTTAAACCTGATTGACATAAAAAAGAAAGCTACAATATAATTGTGTGGTAACTCTATGACCTAAGTATGTCGAATCTCAGTTACTGTCTAACGTATATTCGAGTTTCTTAGGAGAGCATTTCAAACTTTGTTGCCATGTGACTTAAAACGATAATTCACTCTTCATTTTCAGTTCCCGAGCCAGAAATCCCTATGTCAGATCAAAGTAAGTATACCTGCATGTTTATCTATTTAAATAAAGGTAGATTTGACGTGATTAGATAGCATGAATGGTTGGACAAACGCTTCAAGCTTGCCGATACTCTAAGTAGACCAGTATTGCAATGAATAAAATTATATTAAACCCTAATACATAAGCTGGTTATTATCAACGTTTTAACTCACACTATGCTAAGTAGTCTCCAGCAGTTCTTTACTAGTGGTTATTTTGGATGATAAACAAATAGCTTGAAAATCATTTAAATAACAAAAGAACAACATGGCGCATTAGGTTGAAGAATACTGAAAAGCAGCTAAACCACTTTCAATACCGGAAAGGTACCATTGTTTCAACATTCTTTTCGCAAATGATATGATTTGTTTTGACATATCCTTTCGAGGACAGAGTTTGCAAATTATTATATTCAATCAACAGCTTGTGGAGATAGGCAGTCTGCCGATATGATGTTTCTTCTAGACAGTGTCAACGCAGGCAAGAAAAACACCAGAAAAGCTCTCAACTTTCTTAAGACTCTTGTGGACAAACTGGCGATAGACAAGGAGAGGATACAAGTTGGACTGATGTCGCCAGAGTGTCAAGAGGAAAAGACAGGGTTCAAACTGAACGAATTTACTAACAAGGAAAGTGCCGTGTCAGCATTTGGTGAGGTCAAAGGTACAGATTTCCACAGCATTCTTCATCAGATGCGGCGCAGGGCCTTCAGTCCACAAGAAGGAGGAAGAAAAGATGCTAAGAAGATCGCCATCTTGGTTGTGGACGGAGAACTTGAGGAGCCTTTGGAAACGTTGTTAGAGGCACAGCGTGCACGCACCCACGGAGTCGAGCTATACGTGGTGCAAGTCGGAAAGGGGAAGACGCAGGATGAACTGCTGATGATGTGTGATGAACCAACACAACAGCACTTCTTCAAGGTTGACAACTATGATCAATTGATGGAATTAGTCGACAAACTCATTCAGGCGTTGTGTGACGGTAAGATATTGTTTTTAAACAATATTAATGTTCTTCAAACACCAAAACTATGAAAAGTACAATATATTAATTTCGATAGGGAGAAAAGGTAAACGCTCAGCTCAGGTGACATATTGTACGGGCAAACATTTTCATGAATGTCGTAAAAATAGAACCATTTGTGTTCACCATTTGGTATCTATTTCATTAGATTTGTATAGGCTTCATTAAACTTTTCGAAGACCCCACTGAAACTACTCTACTGTTGTGATTCATTAGGGACAAATTTAAATGTGTTTGTCCTGCAAAGTTGTCTTAACGGAAATATTAAAGATATTATTGAGTCATGTATGGTTCATATCTTTATTAAATTTATTTTAAAAATATGTTTTTGTATCACATTATTCTTCATATATTCCAAGAAAACATTTTGCTAAAACTTTACTTACCAGTCTCATTAATCACAGTTCAAAAACGCCAGAAGCATCATCGATTAAATCTAGAGGTGCTACCTAAAATCTTGTAATGTGTGCCTTCTAAAGTTTTCTCCCTAAATGACACGCAGAGCGAGAGATTTTACATTTAACTTTGAGTTATTAATTTATATGATGCATTGACTTCTTCACTTTGCAAATAAGTAACCAAGCAGCTCAGTTCAAATGACTAATCCGGATAACGTAACTACTTTCAGAGTTATGAGGCAAGCGGAGACGATGAATAGAGGAGCCTCGCTGTGATACCTGGCGATTTGGGGACCAAGACGTCGTGTATGATAAACGAGGGTATTTATTCACCCAAGAAGTTTGACAAGTTATATGTTTCACGGCGAATTTGAATTTGAATTCCATATGTAACTTGACTTCTGAGTGGAATTCAGTCGATTGTGTTGCTTTAAGGTGCCATCGCTAGGTGACTTGTTACATAAAAGCACAACAAGATTTTCTTTGAGGATAAGTTAGATGGTGATTAATATCATGATATTGATTTTAAAAATACAGAGAGCGCTACTGTCCTATCCTGAACTAGGATTTGGATGAGTACAACACAATATTTAAGCAATTATGCCACAGTGATATCTTAACATTTACTTTCTATAATCAAATTCTTCAGTATTTATTCCATTGATATGATCTCGTTCGAAATGTAGAGATAACGTACCATTAGAGCTTAAGGATACTATCTACACAAATATCGATGTTGTTTTAAAGTCAAGATATAAACTTGTAATTCCATTCATATCACTTCCTATTATGCAGTAATGCATTTTCATTTCCATGTCGCATCGTAAACGCATTCTGATTTAAAACAATCAACCCCTTTATTGGCTCTTTTTCATATTTGAATTATCGGTCTGGAAAGAAAGATCAAAACTAGTAGACGTGTTATCTTCTGACAAGGTTTACAGTTACAAAGCATACAAAATTTATTTTTCTACTTTCCTATTATTGGTTGTGTGTTGTCTATTTTAGCCTCGTAAAAATCGTTATTTTCTAATTTGATGAGAAGTTTTTGAATAGTTCTTGCTGATTATCTTGTTGTATGATTTCCCAAAGACGATGACTAAGTTATATGTTACTACTAAGCTGTTCTTGCCCTAGTTAGAAAAAGTGCCATAGCTCCATTATAAATCTGGATAAAAACTTTTAAGAGTCAGTGCCTTAGCTACAATATGAATCTTAATTAAGACGTTTAAGTATCAGCGACATAGCTCCATTTATAAGATTTTATTATAAGATTTTATGGTCTGAACCTAAATTTTATATTATCTTTTTAACCGATTTGAAACAAACATGACTAGATGGTCTGTGTTTTATTTATTTTTGCATCGTCTAATAGATACATTTTTCATCAAGGTCTCATACGACCTACAAATCTTCATTGCATTCTGAAGATGATAAAAAACGAGAATTCTGTTGTAAAGACGTTGACAAAATATTTAAAACACACATGACTGGCACGCCAACGATATTAGTCAGTTTTGGTCCTACATAAAAAACAGAAACCTGTACATTCCATTAAAAAAGGGTTGAAAGGACTGCATAAATTAACTTTTTTTTTTGCAAAAAATTCCTTGCAAACATCAATTATTTCTCAATCAATGACGTCATGAAATTTAAATTATGGTCTGCAGCTTTAAACCGTGTCCGTAAAATGCTTTTTCTATATATAGTATGAGAGATGACGTATTTAAGATGTATGCAAATGTGTTTCGTGTACATAATTATTTTATGTAATTCATCATTTTTATCGACAAGTGCAATATTGTACTAAAACTTTATTGTTGTGTATTTTTTATGTATCCCTAATTATTGAAAGTTCCATGAAACTGTACACAATTATATATATATATATATATATATATATATATATATATATATATATATATATATATATATATACATATATATATATACACACATATATATATATATATATATATATATATATATATATATATATATATATATATATATATATATATATATATATATATATATATATATATATATAAAGAATACAAATCATATGGCGAATAACAACCCTCTCAAGCGTACTGGATCCACCAAGGGATCACGTGTGTCAGGGATTAATTAAAATATATGCAATAAACTGACGACGAACAGTACGAAACTAGTAACTAACTAGCCTAAGCGCTTTCGACTCTTAATGAGTCTTTTTCAAAGGCAAATACAACACAGTTACGACAAACAAATAGAGGTTTACAAACGCAACGTTTTTGTGTTTATTTGTTTGTCGTAACTGTGTTGTATTTGCCTTTGAAAAAGACTCATTAAGAGTCGAAAGCGCTTAGGCTAGTTAGTTACTAGTTTCGTACTGTTCGTCGTCAGTTTATTGCATATATATATATATATATATATATATATATATATATATATATATATATATATATATATATATATATATATATATATATATATATATATATATACACTCACACATAGAAACTGACTTATGTTGTCATGATTATGATAACATTAGCTTACATTATCATCAATATAACTAAGATCAAAATTATTTTTTCCAAATGTTTATAATCCCTGCACAGAGTTTGAGTACATAATCCATGAATTATAAGAAATGCTTCTATAAAATTTCAACACCTACGCTCATCAGATGCTCTCAGCTAATGTTTTTGTCTATAACATAGGCCAAAATGGTGATAAATGCCACCTGCCACACACGTTTAGGACATTTAAGTTTTCTCTACTTCGATACTTGCAAAACGAAGCAAAAGATTCAAAAAGGAAATTATGTGAACCATTGTTGCGCCTTTTAAGATGGTCAAGTAATGACGAAATTATAATCCCAAACTAAACCATATGTAAATTGGAAAATCGTACATTTAAATTTACATGTATTTAGACACTCAATTAACAAAAATGATACGTGACTAGACTATATAAGTTGTATGCTCTATTTAAAGTATAATTAGACAGAATACGTACATTTTAAATCTGTTACTCAAAGTCATTTCAATAAAAGTCAAAATATGCATCGGCTCGTTTGCTTTCGGATCTAAATATACTACTGTTAAAGTATAATTGATTTACATATCAAGAATACTAAAAGCATGGAAATTTTGTATTATGATTTCAATTTGGTTTCAATTTTAAATTTCAATACAAATATGTCTTGTAAATATATTTTAAGTGAACTCGCTTGAAAACGAGGTTATGTGATGATATATTTTAAATTGGTTTGAATAACCAAATTTTTTGTTGTGTCTCCGACTTATATTGACCAAGTGTAACATATTTTCGTCTTAAATTTCAAGGATATCTGTTAATGATGTCTTATACATTCACGCCTCTAACAGTCGCATGAATACATTTACGCATGCACTGAAGTATGTATGTATGTATGTATGTATGTATGTATGTATGTATGTATGTATGTATGTATGTATGTATGTATGTATGTATGTATGTATGTATGTATGTATGTATGTATGTATGTATGTATGTATGTATGTATGTATGCAGGCAGGCATGCAGGCATTCATGCATGCATGGATAGATGATTGAATGCATGAATGACAACTCTCTTCATCTCTTTTCATTATCGCAAACTTCGAACATAGATTTTTGAACATTATCCATTTAGCGTCTTTTTTTGTGCATGAGAATCTTGAAATGTATATAAATCACTCATGCAAGGTACATAACTATGATCAATCATGTGTAGCTATTTTAAGTATGTTTTGTACTATGAAAATAAACTAAATCAAAGTTTACAGTGTTTCTCTTTTTTTTTGAAAAAGCCCACAAATCATACGATTAATATGCAGTATTTTGAATAAAACATAGAACTTATATAATCTCTAGCAAAGCATTATCTGCCAGTTAGGATGTTCATTTACCACTATCTGTTGCTAGATGACGCCTATATAGTATGCAATTCATTAAATAGGTATGTTTCTGAGGGAATGCGTCAGCGTAGCAAGACAACTCTCCCCACAAAACTGGATTATGAGGCCCCCGCTTAATCAAAACATGGGAGTTTTGGGACGACACTGGGCTGACCCCCCTTCCTTGTGTTGCTTGCGCAATTGCTACGCCACTGGTTATAACAAATCTTATACAATTAGGTACGCGAATCGAAATGAATCCGTCGTGGATATATATATATATATATATATATATATATATATATATATATATATATATATATATATATATATATATATATATATATATATATATATATATATGTGTGTGTGTGTGTGTGTTTGTGTGTGTGTGCTCGAGAGAGGATATGTGTTGTGTTATTGTGTTAAAACATAATAAGAGATGCCGTGTTCTAACTATCAATAAATTTAATATATACAGTGACTACTGTGAAGTTTAACATCGAGAGTTATCAGAGAGGCAGTTGCCTGTAGATAGTACCAGTGAAACTATGACTCATACACAGAGAGTGCTGATTGGTCAGTTACACATGTATAATGTTACATCTCTCTTCTTACAAAGAACAAGTTTTAATAAAACTTTTAACAAACTATATGAATCATAAGCCATTATAATTAACATATCAGAATTAGGCGCGTCTTTGATATCAATGATTGCAATTAAATACGTACACATGTCTGAGACAGACTGAGAAGGCATTATACAATTTTAAGAAATCGTATTGCTTGTTTGATATATATTTAATGTAAACCGATGGTCCTTATCTTGAATCACCGTCAGTGTTTATCAACAAAACCATACAATGTGCTACACTAATGAGTGTTCTATTAGCTGAGGCTCTCTTATCTGCGAGTGCCGGATTTCACAGTTGTTTCATATCCAGGTTATGTCCAGGTTTTTGGAACTGATATTATACTGACACTCTTATCTTTGGTTTCACTAGCCTCCCAGAACGTGTGTAACATCCGCCTTGCGGACAAACCCATGAGACCGTTGCGTCAGACTCAGGCGTACTTTGGCTGAAACATTTAGATTCCATTGACTTTGAAATTGATTTACTGGCATTTGCGGTGAGTGGTGATGCAACTGTACAAGATGTGTGTTCAATCTGAGGGGAGGGCGGTGGTGGTATTTCATTAGTTTTCTATTGCGACGATAAATACCATCTTTGGTGCGAACTGTATATGACCTTTCGCTGTGTTTTCTTACTACTACGGCAGGTTCCCATTTTTGACCTTTCAATTGAACTCGGGCTGATTCCCCTACCTTAAGTGGTTTTAGTGGTTTTGCGTTTTTGTCATAATAATTCTTAGTTTTCCTCTTACAAAGTGTAATTTTCTTTTTGACCTCAGCGGTGATAGGTGTTTTTGGAATTAATTTTTCGCAGGTTGTTGGGAGAATTGATCTAAGCTCCTTTTGGTTAGATCTTCTGCGCTCTAAGCAGATAGAGCATTCTGACACCAAATCGGAAATGTCGGCTGAGATTCTTGGCCAAAACAAAACATCTCTGGCTCTTTTCAGACATTTTTCAATACCTAAATGTCCTGAATGTACAGTTTCTAGCATTTTCTGCCTGAGGGCTTGTGGTACGACTATTTTGTGGCCTTTCAAGATTAACCCATCTACAACTGAAAGGGTATCTCTATAATTCCAATAGTCGATAATCTCTGATTGACAGCTTGACCTCTTTTCAGGCCAACCTTGACTTATGATCTGTTTCAGTATGACCATCTGGGGGTCTTGTTCAGTGAGAGATTGAATTTCTTCCTTCTTACGATCA
Source organism: Potamilus streckersoni (assembly GCA_016746295.1). NCBI lineage: Eukaryota > Metazoa > Mollusca > Bivalvia > Unionida > Unionidae > Potamilus > Potamilus streckersoni. Next base: position 2,189,845 of record JAEAOA010002135.1, on the reverse strand, counting down.
GATACAGGTAATGCTGATAACGACATATGCACCTGCATATCTATACCGTCAGATAAGATAGGGTATATATCCGATGAGAACTTACGGGAGAGTGTATCTGCTACGGGTATGTTCTTACCTTGGTAATGTGTTACCTCAAGGTCATAACGTTACAGTCGCGGTGGGGCTGCATAGAGGGGCTTTTTCATTATAGAGACAAGTGGAAGGTGGTCAGTTTGAACGTGTACCTTTCTCGCGTATACATATTGATGAAGCCGTTTGCATCCGAACAGTATAGCAAACATTTCTTTCTCTATCTGAGCGTAATTAATCTCAGTTGTGGTCAAGGATTTTGATGCATAAGCCACGGGCTTATCATCTTGCATTAGGACGGCACCCAGCCCATATTTTGATGCGTCAACTTGCAAAGTCAATGGTTTCTTAGGGTCAAAATAGGACAGAACAGGTTTAGGGCTTATAGTAATTATGTCTTTGACCTTTTAAAATGCGTCTATTTGAGGAGTGACCCATGAAAACTCTACGTCTTTCGCTAACAGTTGTCTTAGTGGACTTGTGACCTCTGCCAATTTTGGGGCAAATTTGGACAAGTAGTTTACCATGCCAAGAATGGTTTCTAACTCCGCTCGGTCACGAGGGGGTTCCATTTCTCTTACTGCTGCTACTTTGGCGGGGTCGGATTTGAGACCTTCTGCTGACAGAATGTGCCCGAAATACTGAACTTCTGTGACGCCCACTTCTAGATTTTCCTCATTTAGCCGGATTCCTTTTTCGAGGGAACGTTTGAGAATATTTCTCAAGTTTGTATCATGTTCGTCGCGTGTGCGTCCAAATACTAGTATATAGTCACAAATCGAAACAATACCACTTAAACCTTCAAAACTCTCATCGATCTGCCTTTGGAATGCATCTTGAGATGACTTCAAACCAAATGGGAGACGCAAGAAACGGTAACGGCCGTAAGGGGTGTTGAAAGTTGTGATGTATGAAGAGTCAAGTGACAGTTTTATTGCCCAATATCCAGACCGTGCATCCAATTTGGTGAAGTATTTTGCACCTGATAATTGGGGTAGGATATCATCTAATGAGCGCATAAGGTAATGGGGACGCAAAATTGCCCTGTTAAGGTCTTGTGGGTCGAGACATACCCTTAGTTTACCCGATTGCTTTTCGACGACAACCATAGAATTTACCCATGCTGTAGGCGATGTAACTGGGGCAATGATATTTTCATTTTCCATGCGATCAAGTTCAGTTTTGAGTCTGTCTTGAAGTGCAACGGGTACTCGCCGCGGAGGGTGCACTACAGGTATGGCTTTGGGGTCGATGTGTATGTTACATTCCCCTGGGAAAAGACCTATACCGTTGAATACTTTGGCATATTCCTTGAGAACAACCGCCTTAGTGAGGGGTGTACTCTTGTTACAATGTAAATCTGACATCTGTGTCTGAACAGAGTATGTAAATTTAACTAAGCCTAACTCCATACAAGACTGTAAGCCAAGTATAGGTGGTGCTCTCGTTTTAACAATGTAGAACTCGAGTTCATGTGTATGTTTAGTGCGTTTACGTGTGAGATTGACTGTACCCATTGTGTTCAATAATTTGTCGTCATATGCAGATAGTGTGTTTAATGTAGATTTAAGAGGATGTTTTATGCCTAGCTTTTGGAATATATGCGAGGATATGATGTTAACTTGGGAGCCAGTATCCAATTTAAAATCAATAGAAAATAAATTAGGTCCTACCTCTATCGCCGCATACGCCTGTCCATTGGCAACTATATCCCTTTTTACACTGTCGAAAAATAAATCCTGGTTTTGAGATTCATTGTTAATCACACTAACCGTTTTTGATCTACAGACTATCTCAAAGTGATTGAGTTTATGACACTTATTGCAAGTCTTTCCTTTCGCAGGGCACTCGTTCTGGCTTGAATGTGTTTTGTATCCGCAGTGTCCACAGGTCGCGTTCACGCTTCGTCTGGAAGACGTGGTCCATTTCTTCTTCGGCTGTAGTTTTTTTTCTTGGCCTGTCTTTGAATTGTCGCATGTACTTCTGGTCTGGCTGATGCAGATATGGTCTGTCATTGCTCCTGGGCATATTCATGGCTTTGACCAATGTTAATAGCCCTTTCCAGGGTCAACTTTTCACCTTCGTTGATCAGTTTTTCTCGTATCCTTAATGACGATACCCCGAAAACAATTCTATCACGAATCATGTCTTCGTCTTTGAAGAGACAATCCTTGGCTAAGAGTTTCAATGAAGTCACATATTGGTCTATTGTCCTGGAGCCTTGAATTTCATTGTTAAATTTAAATCTTGCAAAGACCGGATTTAATTTTGGTTGCACGTGATGTTTGAATTTTGTAAATAGCGTTGATGGGTCCTTTTTTTTTCCTCCGTCAGAGCCCAAGTGTTAAAGATATCTCTACCTTTGTCGCCTACCCAAAGTAGAATGTAGTTGGCTTTGACCGCATCACTTCTTCTACTCATCGGTCCTTTAAATATTATTTCACAGTGTTGTTGGAATTTAGCCCATGATGTGGTAAGGTTAGAATTGTCCCAGTCCATGGTAGGGGTTGGCACGCCGGAAAGATCCATTTCGGTGGTATTAAATTCGTATGCAGAATTTTCAACGTTTTTAAGGTTTTAAATTCTTGCAAAATCTTCCGTGGATTGTAAAGTTATTGTTTCAAGATATCCATTTACGATCCATTTGCTATTCCAACCATGATATGCTATCTCACTTCTGACACCATGTTGTGTTATTGTGTTAAAACATAATAAGAGACGCCGTGTTCTAACTATCAATAACTTTAATATATAAAAGTGACTACTGTGAAGTCTTAACACCGAGAGTTATCAGAGAGGCAGTTGCCTTAGATAGTACCAGTGGAACTATGACTCATACACAGAGAGTGCTGATTGGTCAGTTACACATATATAATGTTACAATATGTAAATTAAATTTTTGACGGAACTCAGTTATTTTCATTAACTTGGTTATTTAAAGAGAGATATAGCAAGTATAACATGGTATTATATCTTCGTTGCCTTTGTAAACTTTATATTACACTAGGAAACGACCTCGAAAATAGAACGAGACCGCTGAGTTGCATGAAGCTGATGAAACCCTTGAAACTGAACTTATGCCGAGTAACCTACAAGAGCCTTGGTCGTCTTTTGGTATGAAAAAATCGTTCAAACTGTATGACTTGGAGCAATTGTAGGGTAAAGTGAAGTAATTAAAGGTTGAGCTTGGAGAGAATGTAGGGTGAAAATTAGTAGTCGTAAGGCGGACTTCGAGAGATCGTAGGTGAACTAAAGAGATCGTATGGATGAGGTTGGAGAGATTTTTAGGCGAAAGTAATGGTAGGATGAACTGGAGTAATCATTGTGTGAACTTGGAGAAGATATAATGTGAACAAAAGTAATCGTTCGGTGCGCTTGGAAAGATCGTAGGGCTAAATAAAGCAATCGTAGGGTGTGAGCTGAAAAAATCTTGGGGTAAGTGGAAGTAGGGTGAACTGAAGTTCTCATAAGGTGACCTGGAGTAATCTTATTGAGAGCGGTAGGAACCGTTCACTGTTGAAATAATTTATCTGCATTTAAGAATTATCTCCCTTCGAGACTTCCAGTTTTACATTCATGATGCTTTGTGATCTATTTAAAAGAACCCTTTTCATTCAGGTAATAATTATGAAGAGCTATGAACCTGACGACTATTTGACGACTATTTGATATAACTATATTTACTATCTGCAAAATATTAATATCACATGATATAATTACGCCCTAAAATGCAAGCCAAATTCACTTGTTTCAAGTTCTTATAAATTTAAACTGCTTGCTGGTTTTGAAAATCCAGTTAAAATCAAGGAGAGTGTTTGTGGAGAAGCGAAAGTCGGATAGACGTACTGACAGAATGATTGATGGTCATAAGGAGACCAAAGGTAAGGATGAAATAAAAATCCCAATTTAACACATTTTGTTTTTTCTCCACGGAATACGAGAAATAAAAATGGTATTATATTGGCATTTCTGACGGAACCATCCAAGTAACTTTATTTTCTTGTTGTAAAAGAATATACCGCTGAACAAACTGTGTAGACTAAGAAAATCAAGTCAATGTTATATTTGTTACATTTTCTTCATCAAGTACTTGCCTGCCATAGTTTATCATTAGTGACAACTATTTTCGTTATTTTCGCATTTAGAATTAAAAACACAACATCACTCATAAAAATAAGTTCTCTGTTAAACAAGCAAGAATATAACAGCTCAGCCACCACTTTATGATTAATAAATGCGCTTAAATTAAATGATACAAGATCAATTGTATAGCATCTTTTTTCAAACTGTTAAACTAAATGAATGAAATTCTGTCGCCTATTTAGCTCTATATTAATTTCACAATAAACCGTATTTTAATTCCTCAAAAAGATTGTTTATCTTAAGTTTACTCACTTTAAACCCAGAATACATGACATGTAGGCCGCAGGATGCATTTATGGCCACTGTCCTGCACTTTTGATTTTTTTATTTTAGTTTTAAAAGCACTTTTAACACTACTGGCTATATTATGTAGAGCAGTGGTCCCCAACCTTTAGTGGCCGAGGACCGGTCAACGTTTGATAATTTTACTGCGGACCGCTGAGGGAGGGGGGAACGTTGATTGTTTATATTTTAGATTGTTCTGATTTAATAATTTTAATTTAATTGTATTTAAACATGCCTTCAAAATAAAATACAGTTACACCAAAAATGAATATAAATAAATATAAATATAAATGAATATAAAGTGAATATAAAATCAATAGAAATACACAACAGTAAATAAATGGAAATAATTTAATATACATTGGGCGGCCCGGTACCATTTGATCCACTGCCCGGTACCGGTCCGAGGGCCGCGGGTTAGATACTACTGATGTAGAGGAAATGATAGCTATTAGTGTCTTTTCAAACACACTAAGGCCTTGGCCCTAGGACAAGGCGAACGAGGCAACCGCCTTGGGCGCCGCTCTTCTCCGTAATGCAAGATTTTGCTTGCGGCCCCGAGCTCATCGCTTGCTGCCTTAGGTCCCGCATGCAGCCTATGGTCCCGCATGCTGCCTACTTGGGTCACACATGTTGTCTTAGGCCCAGCATGTTGCTTTGGGTCCCACATATCCTAGAGCTGGGCTGAATAATCCAAAAGTAGTTGACCGTCTTGACTGTGCCTCTAAGAAACCCACTATCCTTCAATAACGATTCTTGCGTTTATTGCTCCTATAGAAACAGCAGGGCACAAACATAAGATCATAAGGCACAATCTATTGTACTAAAACTGAGCTTCAATAGTTAAACGCGACTGCTAAATGAAGATCGAAACGTGTGTTAATAAAACCATGACTCTGCAATGTAAATAAACTGAAGAAGCCCCCTAATGAACATTTTCTCATATATACTTATCAATTATTGTTTTAAAATTGGAATGAGACAGTCATTAGTCATCATATAATTAAAATAAGAACATAAAAACACCTGGAGTGACATAAACAAAATAGGTTCAAAGTGTTTTTGCATAAGTCCTAATTTTGGAAAAAGCCTAGCAATCAAACAGAGAAATTAAAACTCGAACCCTGGGTCGAATATTAGAACCAACAGTCATATTTTTAAAAAAGATAAACATTATCCTGGTTAGGTAAACAGTGATGTTTTCAGCATGCCCTGTAATTTTAAATCTTCTTGTATTCCTCACGATGCTAAATCAAAGAAATGAGAATACGGATGGTTTGGAGAGTTTTAGTCTGACTAAAGTTATATAAATTCTGATGGCAGAGAGTAAGCTATATAAATGCGGGTGAAACAATTTCCAAGAGGTATCTACCTTTAGGTCTAAGCCATTACACATCAGAGCAACCTCAACCTTTCTTATCATGCCATAATAAGCAACTCTAAATGTATGAAACGGACTGATTTCTGCATTTGGTTGCAAAAACAAAAAAATATTAAAAGAGTACAAAAATGCTACTCAACAAAGTAGTACAGCTTACAATCTGCTTTCTAATATACATGGACTCAATAACAGGTCAACAGTATAGATAAAACGTGATCACGCTGTGACTTTCATATTGGATTTGTTTGATTAAAGACGGTTTGAGAAAAGTTTGCAAACTAACTTGAATATGTTTTGAGTCTTGATTTTCCCATTAACACCAACGTAGGATATTCTATTATGGCCAAAATATTTTACGAAATTCAACAACTATTTTCCCCCTACTATACAAAGTGCAAATTTAAAACGAACTTATGGTATTGCGAATTACAGTCCAAAAAGTCCAAAAAGTTATATCACCATTCCGTATGTACAATATTCTATTTCAATTCTAGTAGTAATCCTTATTAGATCTAACTCTGAAAAGTGCTGATGCTTAGAAGTAGTAGTAGTAGTAGTAAAAATAATAATACTGCTAATTATAATAAGTTTAAATCGTACGTATTATATATATATATATATATATATATATATATATATATATATATATATATATATATATATATATATATATATATATATATATAATGTTACGAATAAGTAATTAAATTGCTTTAATTTTAAATTCATTTTTTATTGTTTTCGTTTCATTACATTTTATAATAATGATTATTTTCACATGATTTGATATTTTTGGGAAAATATTTTGTCTAATTAAAACTTAATCATTTTACATTATCATCATTTTTAGCTGACGCTGGTTCATAGATCTTGTAAACACCAAGTTGAATTGATTATCTTTTGAAAAGGTCATTTTCAGTCCACATGGTAGTTGAGTTGTAAAGAAGCCTTTCTTTTTTTATTTCCAGTGTGAAAATTTGATCTTAGGGTTATTCTAGCTACGTGATAATTGTCATTTGTTATTGCGCTGTTCAAGTTAGAAATCATGTAGCCTGTCACGTGAACTAGCATGTGATCTAAATCGAGGCTTAAAACAGCCAATTAGTATTAAATTTATTGAGTCATATGTTACACTTGGTGGGCTCAAGAGGTTTTTACTGCTGAAGCCAGAGTATTTTTGAAGTTCATCTGTGATTTCGGAATTTAATAATTTATTATCTAGAAGACTAAACAAGTGTACTTTTTTAATAAAATGCTCTTGGACAAAGAAATTCAGTAGATATTTTTTTTTCTGGAATTATAGAAGAAAACGTTATAATTGTAATCCAATCGTTGATCTATTGCCACCAGTTCAACGATTTTTTTTGACTTTATCGCCTCCATATTGGAATTTCATCGAGATTCGAACCAGGAAACAATTAGAACTGTTTAGAGATAGGACTTAATATTTTTTAATCTTACGATTAAATTGTGAATTACATTCACAAATAGTAACTCCTTTTCTCTAATTTTATATTGTTTGCCAGGGAAATAATGTTTTTGAGTTAAAATTTACAGAGCTTAATGCTGACCGCGGCTGTTAGTATCATTTTTAAAGTCTTTGGTATGACTCGGTAACGCTGTAACCACTAGGCTACCGGAGCAGTTAAAAAAAAAAATTAAAAGGGAATTTGAATTATGTATCATTTGTGGTAAGAAATTCCACACATTAAGTGTAGATACAAGAAATGAGCTTTGTAACGATTGGTTTTCGACCACGGAATCGGGAGATCATTTTTAGTCGTTGATCAGAGACTACGCTCAGTATTTGATGAGTTTAGTTCAGTTAGGTTAGATATATAATATGGAGGAAGATCGTTTAAAGACTTGTATGCCATTATTCCTTTAAAATAAAGAATACATTGTCATATTGGTAGCCATTACTGACATGAAAAAAACAGTCGAAGAAATCATAAAAAATTTAATATTCGGGTTATCCTTATCTAGAGTTTATCAGATCTGAACACATTATTATTAAATGTGTTTCCCCATATGGTAAAGCCGTAATCTATCAGCAAGTGTATATATCCCACAAAATAAAGTTTAAGTAATTGGGGCTGTAGAAATTTTGAGAGCAATTTTTAACCGAGTTATTATTTTGACTATCATTTCACTCAGGTGATCAATATGTGCATTCCAGCTGAGATGTTGATCAATGTAGATACCAAATAGGTTTTGATTTTTGACAATATAATGTCTGAGCCATTTTGAGTTCCGATTATCATACATTTAATTTCAGAGATATTAATATGCATTTTGTTTTGTTGACACCATGCTTGATATATTGTTTAGGTCGATCAGAAGATTGTTTTTAATTATGATTCGAAAGATTTACCAGATAATATAATGTAGGTCGTCAACGATAAAATCTGTGTTAGAGTTCACTGGATTCAAGGCTAAGTCACTGATAAACAGTAGAAAAAGAAGAGGTTTTTAATAAATAGAATCCTGCTGTACACCACTTAAGTTATGACTTGGTTCGGAAGTATATTTACCCGTGCAAACAACCTGGTGCCTGTTAGTGAAATAAGACGTTGTCACAAACACTTTGTTGGGGTTGGGTTGCAGTAGAATTTGTCTATCGTTATCTAGGGTGATCACCTTCGATGTTATTGACCTGATCGAGGAAATATCAATATCAAATATGAAACTTAATAGGTGGAAGAGATAGAGATCTGAACAGATATATAAAACAAAATAACTAGAGACCCCGTACATGAAACGACAATTTAATCAAAATTCATAACCAATTGTGATAATGCATTACATTAGGAAGATACAGCTCTTTTTAAAAAAATCATTAACATAATTTAAAACACAAATATACATATATGAATGTCCCATCTGTTTTAAGTGAGCCTTGTACAACTTCATTACCCGATTGTTTCTGTTTCATTCCAAATTCACTGTGACTGATCTTCAACTTCACTGTGACTGTTATGTCTTGGTCCTTTCCACTTTTCCCCTCTCCACACTCTATCGTCTCGCCTCTTTCGGCCCTCGAACTTTGTGTAGGTAGGTGGATATTTAAGTACGTGATATGTATATGCTTGGATAGGTACGTACGTGGATACATCCCGTGGAACTATTTCACCTTTTGTTTTCAAATTTACTCGCTTTTATCCCATAATTGTCCGATGACTTTCCAAATAGCCTGTCCCTTGGATAATTATTTTACAAGTGAATTTCTTCTAAATTCAAACTTGGAGTCTCCTACATTTAATTTCCCTTGAAGAAAAGCGTAGACTGACTAAGTATTTTGCGATGGGACATTTTAAAACACAAGAATTTTCGTATGGGAATCCCGATCCCTATCTATAGTAACCAATCTGGATTAACTATATCTCCCACCTTTGAGTGCCAAATTGTAGTCTGCGTGACCTTTAGATACCCAAATAATTAATTCTGGAAAATCTCAGATCTTATAATTTCTATACAAGATCGAAAATTAAACCCTATCCTTCCAGTATGTCTAAAGGTTAAATAAACGTATGCTTCATTAAGAATCACTCCTCTCATGACACAGACATTACAAATCCATGTATTGTGGTGATTTAAGCACGCTTCGGTCCCCATACATCTAATTACTCGTCCACACTCACAAATTAATGTGATCCTCGAGAGAAGTTTTCATCTTTACAGAAGTGAACGAGACAACTGAGTTTGAAGAAAACATTTGTGGCTGAAAGTTTTTAATGAGCGCCGAATGATCAACCAAATGGATTTTTTAAAGAGTTTTTAAATATTTTTGTAAAAAATCAACGAAGATTGCGCCGGTGCGTTCGCCTGATTTTATTGCTGGTAGCCATTGATCTATAATTTTTGTCAATACAGTATGACATAAATGATAATGTTGAAATCCTGATTATGATTTATTGAGGAGTATGTACTTGTTAAGATACCTGAAGATATGTTGCTGGCATTTTGTTTCCAATAATTTTTGAAAGTACAGATAAAACATATCGGTCGATAGTTAGATGGGTCATTCGTTTCATATCCGTTATAAATTGCAAATACTTGTGCTAACTTTTGTGACTCCGAGAATTTATAGGAAGTGATATTAAAGTTAATTATTTCTTTGGTTTTCAATGTACTAATCTACCTCATTGCCCTGAAGTTTGATGATGATGAGCTAATAGTCTTCCAATAATTCACAGCAATATAATCCAAGCTGCCCTCATCATAATTCATATAATTAAAATGTCTTTTCTGTCTAAAATATTATTGAACAGCACTTGGTATTTCCAGTGAAGAAGTAATTTGAATAAATAAATTCATCCCAAATGAAATAATGAACACAATAATTCAGATATCATTTTCAGGAATAAGTAATTTTCAGGTATATAATATTATAAAGCCCTCTACTTGACCAAGGTCAGTCAGCATTTTTTGGAAATACAATATTTTAATACAGTTTTCTAATTGAGAAAATCCTGGGTCGTTTAAGATATAAAATCTGTTACAAATATTATAATAATGATGTCGTAAACATTAGGTAGGCTAAGTATTTTTATCGAGAATGGCAAAATTCTAGAATCAGACCCAAATAAATTTGCTAAATCATATTGATAATGATCATAGTTACCTGTCTAGGCTCCTGCAATAGTAACAAGGAAAGAGTGACGCCAGCAAGCTTTGTAGAATTTAACAAATAATTTTTTTTCCCTAGAAAATCAAGGTAAAAATAAGGAAAAGGTCTTACGGTTTATGAATCAAATACAAAATTGTTCCAAGAATTTAAAAAATATAAGTTCTATCAATGAAAAGTTCTAAGTGAATCACATTTCGAATCCCGATGAAATTCCAGGATGGAAAGCGATGACATTTTCAATAACCTTTAAAGTGTTGCCATGTCAACAGTTCCTTGTTGAATCAGAAAGAATAAAATTTCATTTTTGAATTCCGAATAATTTCCAATAAACAACCTTAAGATAACAACTATACAGTAAATTAGGATGTAAAACAGTTTTCCGAATGGGGTCACGTTTTCACCTTCTCGAACATTGGAGAATGCTTTGTTTTATATGCCAGTTGTCACGCACCCTAGTATTGCCTTACTAAAATCAATGATTTTGTTTTACTCTGGGAAAAAATAAAATAAAAAAGGAAACATAAAACTGCTTTGATGGTCCTGAGTCAAAGTCAGCAACAGATACAATGTTTCGAAAAATGGTTTATATGCTCAAACAGAACTGAATTAAATTTCTAAAAATCTAAATCCATTAGACAACATAATCAGTATCATAACATGTAATGACATAAAATAAATATGTGAAACAGAAATAATCAACTTACATATACATAACACTTCCCCCCAAAAAACGAAAAGAATGATTTATATAATAAAGTTTTCTTTCTACCATATGTTAATTATATATCAGGTAAAACAAATTACATGAGAACTCTTATGAATTATGCAAAGCGTACATGAAATAATATTTATATACTTGGGAAAGTGCATATGCTATTAAATTGTCTTTTCCCTTGATGTGCTTGATGTCAATATATTATATTGCTGTAAAAACAAACTACACCTTAAGAATCTTTGATTCTTGTTTTCCATGAAAGGGATTCTGATCACTAAATACAACAATCGAAGAAGGAGCTGACCTAATGTAAACTTCAAAATGTTGTAATGCCAATATCAAAACCAAACATTCCGTCTTGATTGTTGAATAATTTCTTTGGTGTGTATTAAATATTTTATAACAAATGGTACACTGTATCGTCAAAACCCTTTGATCTTCTGGAATCAATACCGCTCCAGCCCCAACATCTCTTGCATCAACTGGCAGATTAAATGAATGACTACAATTTGGAGCTGTAAGAACTGGTGTACTTGTAAGTATGGCCATTAAAATATTAAAAGCCTCCTGACATTTTTCAGTCCAGAGAAACTTGTTTTATTTGGCAAATAAATTTGTCAGGAGTTCAGCATTAATATAAAACGTTGAACAAAATTTCCGATAGTATCCAGCCATATCTAAAATTCACATCAGTTGCATTTTACTGAGCTGCACCGGAAATTCAGATATAGCCTTGACCTTTGCATCTATAGGTTTAACTTGTCCATGTTCCACAATATGTCCTAGAAATGTTACAGAAGCACAGCAGAACTCACTTTTAGATATATTGATTATAAAATTGGCCTCAATGAGTCTGTCGACGAATTTCCGAATTGTTGCTAGATATTTTTTTACAGGTGTGGTTGTTGATGACATCATAGATGTCTTCACATATATCTAGACCAGAGGTAATCATATTCATCAAACATGGAAAGGTACTTGGCGGACTTTCATCTCAAACGGCATCTCTTTATATTGATAAAATCCATATGGATTTAAGAATGACAAAATTTCTTTTGCCCTTTCCGTTAGTGAAATTTGCCAAAATCCTCTCAGAAGGTCAAATTTGGTGACATATTTGGCATTTCAAATGTTATCAATGCAGTCATCGATTCTTGGTCATGAAAATTAATGTTTTAGTCACACTATTCATCTTTCGATAATTAGTGCACACACAGAAAGATTTTTTTTCTAGTTTCGGAACAAGTATACAAGATGAACTTCTGTCACTTTTACTGGGCTCTATGAAATCAATCTCAAGCAAATACTGAACTTGTGTTTTCAAGTATTCCAGTTTGAAAGGGTTCATCCTGTATGGTTGTTACTTCACAGATTTGGAATTTGCAATTTCAGCGTCATGAAAAAATTTGCTTGGTATAGATTATTCACAATTTCCGAATCCCTTAGATCTATTACTCCAAAATCAAGAGTCCGATTGAATTCCTTCACTTAAATCCGCAGTGAGTGGGAAATACAACTAAAATAACTGCATCATTTACCATAATGGTCAATAAATATTGATTGCTTGCCTTAGTATTAGGCAAGGATCAAGATACTCTCTTATTATTCTGCTAAATGGTTAGTCAAATGCAGGAATAGTTTGCAGATGAGACTTAGGCATCTTCTGATCGCGTCTTCCTACCATTTGACAAGTATGACAAGATATATAGTACTTACAAAGATCACTTTTGATTTTTGGCAAATAAAATTGATTCAAAATCTAGTGATAAGTTTTATTAATTTATAAATGACCAGCTAAAAAAGTTTCATGGGCTAGACGAAGTACTTCCTGTCAGTAAGATTTTGGAACTACAATTTGATAATTCACTGACCATTCGTCACCAGCATGAACATCGGGAGGTTTCCATTTTCTTATAAGAGTTAAATTTTTAATGGAATAACAGACAGGCACTTTAGCGGCTTCAGTTTCACTAATAGCCCTTTGAAACAAACATGAGATCTCATGATCTTTTTCATGCTCGACTACAAATATAGTTATTTATCACCCTGATTAGAAAAAAGAGAATGAATAGTTAAATGTGGATGACTGTGATCTTGACTGTTCCAAACAAGGAGTGAAAGTGACCTCACCAAAAGCCTGGCCAATATATGTGTCAGCTAAAGTATTTCTTTCCTTAACAAAATCATTCTCAGGAGCATTATTTGATATATCTCTTGTAACTGCACAATCTGGGTATGAATTATGGGATTCTGTTTTAATAGGCCTAGTAATAAATGAATGCCCTCAACGGGTAAAGAAAACACAAATCCGACTGTCACGGATCATGAGACCAAGTCTGATGACAAATTTACAGAATGGAGAGGAACATTAATAAAGCCGTAATCTACTTCTTAAATCACTTTCATTAGAAGAAGAGTTCTCAGAAAGGCAATGCACCTGATGATAAAAGACTCTGAGAAGCTCATGTATCCTTTAAAAGTTTAATATGGATATGACTGGCCAAACCACCTAAGAGTGATGTGGTATCTTTCAACACGAATGGTTCCTAATTCTCCATAATAAAATCAGACTGGGGTCTATTGCATACAACAAATGAATCGCTTTCAATATTTGACCGTGATCTTAACCTCTTAGAAATAAGATCATTTGGGTTGGGATAGGTCTATATTGATTCTGATGCTTAATTTTCAATTTGAAGCAATTAGAAAAACGCGTCCCTTCTTCTTACAAGAGGCGCACGTAGAACGAGACAAGGATTTATGATCAAGTTTATCAGAAGCTTCATTGCAAAAGTTGTGCCAGATTGAAATTTAAGAAGGACTCGTAAAAGACTGAAATAACTTTTTACCTGAAGTCTTCTGAATAAAAGACTTGCCTACAAAAAGACTATATGAGTTAAGAAATACTCGTCAGTAGCACGAACAACATTTTCCAAAGTTTCGATCTTATTATGTTCGTCAAGAGAAGTTTTCATGTCACTATAGACACAGCTTTACAACTCTTCAAGCGATACAAGTTGTTTGAGACTTTCATAACCTTAATTAACTTTGTTGGCCAAGCACCATCTATTAAATAACTACTCTTTTTCTCTTGCAAATCTGATATATTTTTTTTATTCAGGTTCTTTTTTTATAATTCCTTAATTTTGCCAATAAACCTCTGGGACTAACTCATAAACCATTATGATGCATTCATTAACCAGACGACAGTCAGCACTTTGCTGATTTGAGAGTGAATAGTAAATATCATTAGCTTTACCAATAATTACACATTGTAATAATTGATTCAGATGCTACCTAGGCCATTTAAAATTTTTAGCAACTTTTCAAACCGAGGCATATATTTGTCTGCTTCTTTTTCTCTGAAAGGGGGCACTTATCTAATATTGTTAGTAAGAATAACATTTGAATTTGTATGTGAAGTGGGAACGTGCAATACACTTGTCAGTTCCATTTCTTTTATTGATTTTTCCTCTCTTCCTTCTCATTTTGCATTTGCATTTGTCTGCCAGTCTCTGTCGCTCTCATGTAATTGCATTTGCTCGTTCTGTAACTGCAGTTTTCTTTCGTTCTCTCATTGTTTCTTACCTAATTGCATTTGCATCTGTTCTTTCTGCAACTGCATTTGCTTCTCTCTGTGCTCCTTTTTAAATTTTAACTGCATTTGCATTTGTTTTATCTCTTTTACGTTCTTAAGTTCAGGCTTCATTAATTTTAATTCCATTTTGTTTTTTTTTTTAATTTTAATTCCTTTTTCTTTTATATCAGTCTGATACAAACAAAATGATCGAAACCAAAACAATTTTGTCCCAAGCATTTTTTTCTACCAAATACTGAATCAAAGTGTTTTTATTTCTTGCTTCGTCAGGAATAAAGGATGGTTACGGCTCAAAGACATTTTTCAACCCTCCAAACAAATATAAATCACCATCTCGGAGACATCCTCATTCAACACCATCCCAAAACGTATTTTCCTAAAATCAGTGTGCTGGTTCTGCCTCAAAAACTTTTTCCAACTTTCAGAGAGTGTCAAATTTTCAAAAAATTATTTTTATTTTTCACCCAAAATTTCATACTTTCTTTGATAATTATTTTCATACCTGTTGACTCCTTGGTAGGATATCCGTCAGCATACTGTTAATAGTAAGAAACTCGCGGAGACCCTCCAGCCCCCATTCCAAAACGACTTATCGTTTTTAGCAAGGCTGGTTAAATTACCCTCTCTGAGACTCTGAGACTTTTATCTCAAAGAGTCAGAAGGTCCACCGGTAAGTACATCGTCACCAATGATCAACGTTTCAGCTGTTGATATTAAAATATTTCATCGTCGTGATAATAGAGACGATATATTATTTTACATTTCAGTGACGAAATTCGAACAAATCCTTTATTTGCAGCTTGCTAAGAGGATAATTTTTTGTCTTTAAAATATACTTTTGACCGATCGATTTCGATTGTAAGTTTAGTATAAGTTGATAAGTTGACTTATCGGATCCCGAAAGTTTCTAAACTCCGCTGATAACTTCTGACTCAGCTGTTCAAGTTAATCGAAATACAAGCTGTCATTAAATCTGATGAGCGACCGTTTAAGCTGGTCACGAGCTGCGAAAACACATATACCCGATATTTCATTATTAATTTCAACTGTCAACTGTTTGCCGTCTGTCATTAGATATTTGATCTTGCTATTGTAGCTATTTGTCACTGTCTAATTTTCATACATTGTTTCTATAGTTCACACAACATTACATATCCAAGATGCCGAATATGAGATCGATTCGATCTGTTTCGCGGAAGTGCCCTAGTGAAAATGCATATACCCCATTTTCGCAATAATGTTTAACATCAAAATTACTCAATCCACGTTTGATAATGACATCTGCTTCTAGTTTATGACGATTCTTTCGAATAGCCATTGTTCTTATAAAACTAACGCCGCCGTCATACGCGTTCTAGTAATAATTAAATTTCATAAACTTATCACAAAATCGCGAAGCAGACCGTTTTCCTTTTTCGTTATTGTCTAACAATACAGGATACATTTTACTGCGCAATCCGATAAACTATTTGCTGATTTCATTTCATCTTCGACATTTCCAACAACCTTTTTGTTTGTGTCATCATGAAATTTACTGCCACGAAGGTAATTAGAAAGATCAAACACATGTCGATTATCGTATATTTCCCTTTAGACGTCCTCTTATTTAATTCCATGCACGAAGGAGTCGGTATCAGTAAACAGTAGTCTATTGGACGGCTATTGATTCCTAACAAAATTGTAATGAAAATCGTATATTCGATAAATCTAACTCGAAGCTCCAACGTCAGTTGGCTTCTATAGTTTTAGATTTGTTTTTCGTCGCTGTGCCGTGACATGATTTTCATTAAAAGTTGTCATGCTAACAAAATCATCGTCTGACACAAATTTGTTTCTGCGATGGATATCATTAATTAGCTAAACATTTACCCTTTTTCTAATATTTTCCATCATCTTACCAAAAACGGCATTGTTAATAAACTTAATGAAGTTTTTCTTAAAATAGATATTCCCACTGCTCTTCTTGAAGTGTTTGATTTAATATAACTTCTCATCCACGACGACTGATTAAATGCTAGTATACGATGAACGTTTCTTAACATGAGACCAGCATCTTCTGCTTGTTTAAGAAATTTGTAATATAAAACGTTTTTATCGAGTAAATTTAGTACTAGCTTTTTACCAGAGCATTTTGTAGTGGTGATGCTAAAGCTGGTTGTTCCTGAGATGATATGCTATAATCTATTAAGATAAATTATGCACATCAATGATAATCGTTGTGTAAATTATGTAGACAAGTTGGATAATCGAGATCAACCTTAACAAAATACGAAACATTGTCGGTTATCTTTTTTCTATCTCCGATAAAAATTGATCAGCCGTAATCCAACTAAAGCCACCGAAAGAGATTGGTTCAACCATAGAATAATCGTACAAATTATTATAGTCTTGATGAATTATATACTTTGAAAGAAGCTTGAGATTGTATTCTTTCAAGTATTTGTTGAAACCTTTTGCATATGTCTTTGTTATAACTCTAATACCACCTTGGATACCTTTCTCCTTTTAACTGAACATATCGGCATCGTGCAGTAATTGCAACTTTCCTTATTAAACTTTGTCAGAACTTCCCACCACAGTCCGGGAGCAGAACAATACAAACAAGGATCTAGTTCATAATTTTTATAACTCACTCCTAGGAAACTTTCAAACACGTCAGTTTTAGATATAAATCGTGACGCAGCAGAGAGGGCGAAAAGACCATTTTGCCTGAGACCTTATTTCTGAAAACTAAAGCCTCGTACGACGTTGAAATCATTGCCTTTTCACACCTGTTTTATACTTTGCCAGCTTCAAATAAAACAAATTATATGGGGCCATCTCTACGTTCAACAAATTTAGCACACTTTCCTCATATTCAACCCCAGGTGAGTGCAAATATATAAACAGCACCTACCTCGTTCTGACATGGCATGAAAGTGTTCTTCTGTTGAAGGTCAAATTAATTCGAGCTAATCTGTCGCGAACCTCGCTTATTAAGAAAAATAGTCATCGATCGCCACCCTCGACATATATCCAATAAAGATAATTGAACCACGGGCCTCAATTATGAGGGCCAGACGCGCTAGCAATGCGCCATGGTTCCAATTAAGACACCTTCTGTGATAAACATATTCTGAAGTGCTGTTTATTCACACTTTACTAAAGAGCACGTACGTGCAATAGCACGGATACAATTACTGATTGTACATGATGCGGTTTTGTGTACAGTTACGCTATGTCGCCGGGAAATAACTGCATCATTATTCTGTGACACGGTCATCCCCTTGACAATCAAGGACCAATTTCTTTATTAATACTTACAAGATACCTCGACCTAGGATCATGCAAGTTTGTTGTTATAAATCCAAACAGAGTAGTTTGTGCTTTTGAAAAAAGTGTTTGAACTTTATTATATCAATGTCCCCAGAATTTCAAGTATAATAAATATTTTGCAGCGTATGATTGTCAACTCCGATGAACACAACTAAAATGTTACAGTTATCACTGATCACGTTTAAAATTTGTGTATAGCGCTCTGTAACATAAATCATGTCTGTATTGCAATTTTATGCCTGCCTCTGGAAAATATCCTAGCTGGATTTGATTGTTTGTCCAGCATAACATCATCATGCACTATTAAATTATTAATACTGCCATCCAGATCATCTACAGATAGCGTTTCAGCAATATCAGTAATAAAACCAATAACGTCACTGTCTTCATTTAACACTCTTTCATTTTCATTAAAATCTTTAAGTACTTTATATCATTGTTGATCGCCCAAGGATGGCGCTATCAAAAGCAATTTATCCCACTTCAGCCATCTGATTATCAAATTAAGCAGTAATTGCGTCTTCCCACTTCCTGAAGGACCTATTATTATCACTCTAATGGCGTTCGGTAGCTCTGGGTGATGCTTGACTGCCTCCTGTTTCCCTGTCGTTGAAAAATCTATAGGATGAATAATATGAACTTATATGTTCGATGCAGGGCAGCCGCGTCTACCACTAGATTAACAATAATAATAACAAAAAAAAAAAATAAAAAGCGTGCACTGACAGGTAAGTGTGAAAGGTGTGGCACAAAAAATATAAATTTACTTCATGTATAAAGACAAGAGGTGATATTACTGCTTCGTTGGGAAAATTACTAGGACCTCCATGAACGAAATATTATGGGAGAAAACATTTACTAGGATAGAATTATTGTTGGCCAGATAAAGAGATAAAGATTTTGCAACAGCGACATCTGGCCGATATAAAATTAATTCATGCAATACACAATATGAAAGATAAATTACTTACAGAAAAAATTAGCTGCTTTTCTGGTAAAACTGGTATGAAAAGTAAAGTAATACTAGGGGCTGGATAATTAATTACATAACTATTATAATGGAGTCCATTTATTATTGTAAGGGCAAAGCATCTATTAGTAAACTTGCTGAAGTAGTAAAAGTCTCACGTTCTATTGCTGCAGCGTAGCTTGCACGACAGACAATATGACAATTTTTCTACCACAACCAAAACATTAAATACGGTTTGTTTTATGTCAGCATCCCTAATGAAGTTCATCAAGTAGATATTTTGTCTTTACCTCATGATACTATTGAAACACGTGGATGAAAATCACGCATATAAAAATAAGAATTGACTGTCTTTGACGTTGCAAGTAGATATAAATAAGCAGAATCATTGTCAACAAAAACAACATCTGAAAGTGAATTTGTATTTGAGCAAATTTATCAACGAGTCCATTACGATGGCTACAATAACTATACGTTGATCCTGGTAAGAAATGTCTTGGTGAAGTATCATCGCTGATGCAAAATCATAATGTCAGAATCAAACGAGGACACATTGCCAGTCATCGTGATCAGGCAATCTTTGAACGATTTAATCAAGCACTCGCTGAGCGTTTATTTGGATACCAGTATGCAAAGGAAATAATTTATATATACAAGATCTCACGAATGGGTTGCAAGATTACCAAGCGTGATATAATGAATGTACTCGTGCAACTTCCATGAAACCTTCTAATGGAATTAGAAAAATTATATACCAATACAACGCCGGGAATCTTACCCTCGAACATCAAGTAGGTAAAGCAACTGTAAGGTATTTATATGAACTTGGTGACAAGAAAGGGGATAAAAACTGATCATATCTGGAGTGTAACTATACATACAATTTTCAGCTTGATTAGATGCACTGGCAGATCCGCCATCTATAGATTATATTTAACTGCTCTTCAACGTGGATTTGTGCGTGAACAATTACAAATAATTTCTGAATACACGCAATTACCACCGCGTTCACTTTTGTAAAGTAGTGCCATGGCGACCAGCTCCTCGACATCCATTACATTCAAGACAGGTATGCATCACATTATCACGTGTATGGCCATGATCACTATTAATTATCTCCACGGTGAACTGTCTTGCGTTATGTCTCGAATATTCCCATAGTATGTCACAGTTACAAAATACATGATTATTCTGTCGTTGTTTTAGCGTCATAATAAATTCAACATCGATATCGAAATAACGATTTTTTTTTCACATCGTTTTTTACCAAATGTTTTTTTTCTTATTACGCCAACAACAATTTATATGTCACTAACAATTTTAATATTATTTTCTATGGAATCTAAAGCAACTCTGTGTAGTTGAGATATTCTTTTAAATCTAGATACTGCTAGGCAGACTAAATTCGACCACTCGATTCTGTCATCGATGATCCAGATATTTGTATCAGTAATAGTTAGTACTTGTGACAATTGGATTGTTATGACATATCCTAATTTCCACGGTTGGTAATTCATACTTAACGCACTCTCAACAACATCAGCATTATCCAAAACAAGAATTTGTTTTTTTTTACTTCCCGGATGGCTAATGATTGGATTTTTAATTTCTTGCATTAAATCATGCGTACAGGAATTCTGTTGTCAACACATGCAAATTTATCACAGATGGTGTTTAGGACCAAAACCGTGTTTACGATGCAGTGTTGGTGTCAGAGGAGAAACACGGCAATATGTGTGACATGAGTAGTAGAAGATACAGAAAGCTGAAAGAAATCGTCCGGTGAATCCCCGTTAAAAACTGCCGAAGACTATGTGGCCAGATTTCAAGATAATCATTTAGACAAATTATATTATATATAAATGGAGCAAAAGTAATTTGTTAAGCATCCCGTCATTAAAAATTATGAAACGTCTCATGATGGTGTCATCAGAAATTGTAAATTTTAAAGATCATTAGGAAATATTGATAATGCTGTTTTTTCAGATTTACTGCCAGGGGAAAAGAGATTTATCTCACTGGTTTGTGTTCGAGTCTTTTAATGGGATCATTGAAGACGGTCTTGTAATAGATCATTTTGAAGTGTAACAAAATCAAAAGTTCTTTAGAAAATGTACAAATTATCACATAAATTCAGAATTGTACATGTCAAAATACTGGGATATGTTAGAATGTTTGGAAGGAGAACTGTTAAATCTGTAAATACAAAGACAAGTGAAGAGAGAATTTTCAATTCTATAAACTGTGCTTGTAAATATTTTGGTAAGAGATTTCATAGCCATAGCAAACCATGGTATATTATCTTGCATTCGGGAACAGATGCCATTTTGGGTTTCTGCCAGCCTTCGAAATTTAGCAGAAAAAGGAAAACAGTCTAGCTCCATATCACAACGTGATGGATGCACTTTTTGCACTCCCCAGTGCTTATTTGGGGGAGAGTGTATACATGATCTGCTGAAGGTATATTTGTATATCTTCATGTTCATCCATCATCCAATTATATGTTTGTGCTGTCCCTAGAGATAAATTTTCTGTACGTGCTGTCCCTAGAGATAAGTCTATATGTACGTGCTGTCCCGAGATATAAGATTCTATGTACGTGCAATCCAAGATGATAGCCTATATGGTCGTGGTATCACTAGGAATAAGTTTATATATAAGTGCTGTCCTTATATGTAACCTCTGAGCGTGCTAGGATGCCAAATTGGCAACATAATGGTTCACATTGGGTTTTAACTGTGCTGTATACTGTTGTCATTATCGCCCTCTGAGCCTTCTAGAATGTTGTTTGGCAATCTTGGAGTTCACATGGCGGTTGTGCAGTCCATATATGTAACCTCTGGACCCTATATGATGTCACATGGCAACCTAGGGGTTCACTTGAGGTTTGTGTTTCATCTAATTTGAATATCATCTGAGCCTGTTAGGATGTCGTTTGGCAACATAGGGGCTCACACGGGGATTAATTCGAATGGTCCTCAGCATGTTAGGATGTCGTTTAGCAACCTAGGGGTTTACACGAGTTGTATTGTGATTGTTTTCTTCTTTTTGTTTATATTTAATTTTTTTTTCCGAAATATATTTTAAGCAAATAATTTATATTATACAAATAAGGAATTAAGAAACAAAAACATCAATTATTACCGCTAATAAGAAATTACAGCAGAGTGGTGTACAAATATCTGACCAGCTTGATCCAAAAATGACAATGTGCGACTTTGAATCATAACAATTTTTTATGTCAGAAAATAGGCATACGCTGCGCTCCGATTATAGATTCATAAAGTTGATTCAGTTAATCACTGGCATCTATCCCGGATATACAGATGAAATTATTTGTGCCTTTATCATGGTCCATAGAGCGGGTTAGGTCAGAATTATATCATGAATACGAAACGAAGCGACTCGTGCTTGCTCGTATAAAATATTTGAAAGAGATCATGGCGATGACTGAGTTGATAAACAAAGAGTTACTGTATAAAGACGGTGACAAAGTCACCGACATTGAGTGTAACTGTAGTGACTATGCCTCCGGTAACAACGTCACCAGTGACAACGACGACCAGTCTAGAATACCAACTTGTAATGTCGTCCCAGCCAATTTTACCTTACAAATAACTGTTCCATCATTGGTTGGTGGAAGTGTACAATTTTTATAATATATATAATGATATATACACTTCCACCAACTATCATACAGGCCTCAGATCAATGAAATAATTTTTGTATCACTGTCGACTGTCTCATTAAACAAAAAAATTATCCGGTGACAAAGTCACTAACGTTATCTTTGACATTTTTTGCTTGATGTTTTCGTCGACAGCGTAGTCACGACAACAAAGTCATTACGATCTCACACACAAATTTATGCTAAGCGTCTCCGACTTAAGGTCAAGCACGTGGCCATTCTGGTCATTTAGTCTGAATTTATCCTTGATAAAAACGATTGTGACAGCGCAGATAAACAGCATTGAATGATTCTATATGCGCCTTTTTGATTAAAACATATTTAATGCAGTAAAAATAAAAAAAATATTCAATTCTGATGCTGAATTATTTCAACGATATTTATTCACACCATCGCTGTAATGATGTGCCAGATCAAAGATTAAATTTTTGAGATTGGTAAATATCCGGTTTAAACAATCTACAATGTTTGGGTTTGTATCATTGATAATATCCATATCCCTTGTTAAACGACAGTCTTCACTTAGATTAGGAATTTCTGCTTGTAGATCAGTAAAAAAAATCTATTAATGGACCAAGGATAATTATTTCGGTAATCTTTAATCTTTTTCGCGTGGTTCAGGTGGACTTCATATGGGGTTCCAATATTTGGACATCCTAACACTGATCTGTGACAATATTTCAATCGCAGATGAGAGTGTTGGCTCATGGTCTGTAATAGCGATTTTGGATTCTTTTCATATGATGAATTTAATTCTGCGCTTGAATTCTTTATTGATCTATTCTATTTGATAACTTCCCGTTGGAATACTGACGACGTACCAATCAATAGTTCCATCGGGTTTGTTATTATTTGGCTGTAGTCCACCAAACGATGCTGACCTAATGCTGGGCCAACTATAATAAACCCGCAATTGCGCTAGACCTATCTCGGACACTGGTATTGCAGTTGAAAAATTGATGCTGAATTCAGATGAAGTCGATATTTCTTTATATATGCTGTATTATTATCGGTGATGGTTTTTAATATATTCTGCCGCGTCGTTACTTGACGATATCTGTATTGCTGAACGTTATTCTTTAGTTGTCTAAAACTTTGTCTAAGACGATGTAGGTGTTTTAGCTACAAATTCTAGACACCACCAGAATTCCACTGATAATATCACTAATTTATTTTGATGAGACTTATGTAACGGTTGGTGGACTTCCAAAAAATTCGTTGATGGTTCTGTTTACTTTTCTGCGATAATTCAGAAACAGTTGTACTTAATTAGCAAAATCAGCTTTGAGTGAGAACACTCCTTTATTGCTCGTAGCTAATGAAGTCGTGACAGGAATTGACAACATCGACATACTTCTTCGTTGCTGCGTCGTTGGTTCTCCAACGTTTATAATTTTATTGTGATTCATGTTAATGACTCGATTGAGAATAATAATATCGTTGATGACAATATTACTATTATTTAATTTTCATTTACGGTTCTGAAATAGAATAAGTTCGTTTCGGTCAACGTTGACAAGATTTTGCATGTCGAATAATTCATCATTGATCTGCCGTGTAACTCGCTTGAGTGCTTGTTGAGGTTTGGATTTAGCTGATCGTAGCGATTACTCAATGTATATTCATGTACTGCTTTATAAGGTGGTTTCTTTGATCTTGATACAGCATCAAGTACTGCTAGATGATACGATATTTTCTGTGTCGGTAGCGTTGAATACCAGATTGGAATATTTTGAAATATGTCCACTTATTTCATAAATTATACAGATATCGCCAACCCGTACAAATCAAAATAAAACATTCCACGATGATCAATGGCGTATGTGACCCAGTGAGTACCTGCTACAAAACTTTTATCGAGATTAATAATACTTGTTTCTGACAGATTTGTATTTTTTGGTAATTGATCACGCATAAAACACCTCTAAAATTCTTTATTTGCAATCAAAATTCAATAACGAAGTTATCAGTGGAACGGTCAACAAGTCCCTGGAATTCTTAATCCGGATCCCGTGATGGGCGGTCGAGAAAACATCCTTGGAAAACATTATTGATGAATCAGCTGATTTTGAATAATCATCGCTGTATCTTGCAAGGCCATGCATCATCGTAGCGACGTCAACATCTTTCTGAATCGATTCCATATTTCTTCCGTCGATCATCTATATGCCTCTGTAAAACAACGCCATAAAACCGTTGTGAACAAAACACGCCATAATACCGTTGTGAACAAAACCAACGCTAGTGGCAGCGTCGTACTTCGGTATTATTTTCCCTTAAAATGTCGCCTTCTACATCAATAAATTTTCGGATGGTAGGAAAAATCTACTTGTATCTTGAGCTTGTAATTCAATTCGCCCACGCTGATTTGGTTGTCGTACTTCGTACGAAAAATACTGATAATCAGGCACAGACTCAACTTTGATAACTGGCTCATCCATTTCGAATTTTTGCTTGGATATTGATCGTCGTCTTCGAGGCAACCCACTACCCGCTATCAGACTTGATGTTACATTTTCCCCACACATCGGCCAGTGATGAAGTCATCGCTGCTAGTTTTCGATTTGCGGCTTGAATTATTATTTTACTAACGCTTGCAGGCATCACCTCAGTGCTGGTTAATTTTACTTACTGAGGTTTTCGTCTTATTAATCGTGCTAGTCTATCTTTGATTGTAGAGAACGCTTTACTATCAACATCACCAGCAGCACTAATAACGTCAATAGCTTTCATGCCTAATTGTTTGCGATCTGTATTGCTTTTGGGGCTATCCTCAAAATTAAACCCATAACATTATCGAGTCTATCTCCGTAAAATGTTTTGTATACATGTAATCTTGAATTTATCTCCACGATCATGGGTGGTCCACGTTGACTAGTGCGTATGATCATCATGAAACCTTAAATTACATTGATTATGAGCCTACCCACGGTAATATCCTGTGAGATGGCAATGGTCACGCACTTTTTTATTATTGGGTGAGTTATAAGCTTTTTCACAAATATGATACAATTCATTGGAGTTATTTTTTCAAAGCGATTAAATATTCGCTAAAACAAAACTGCTAGAAGAGCCAAACAGCCGAATTTTACCGCGGTATAATATGTTTGGTTTGGATAATATCGAATTGGTACAGCAAACTATCTTGCACGCTACCCCACATGGACATGATTGTGAGTTTTTCTTGTAATCGATTGGAAAGAATTGTTTTCTGCGTCAAGCACAGGTTGAAGTAAGCATTCGAAATGAGCGTATATAACGTAAGGAACATTTAGTTTGTGATGGCGATTGACAAAAGTGTAATAAGCTTTTTTCTTTGGTCGGCATCGTTATTCGTTGTACATCACCACAGTACCGCAAATGCTTTTCTAATGCATCGTTGTCGGTACAACAGTGCAGGTAACGATAACAGAAGAACCCTTTCTTATTTCGTTTATTATGCTGTCTGCCAATTAGCTCATTCAAGTTTTAATCCAACCGCAATTATTTTTTTTATAAAACAGCAAGTTTGTCGTCGATTGCTAAGCTTTTAGCGATATATATCTCCGATATACGTTTTCTTTCTCATATAACATTATTTTACTTTTCAAACATAGGTATTTTATTTTCTGCTACTGGAAAGTTAATACCAGCAAAATTTAATCTTTATGCGTGACTAATACATTTGTCAACACGATCATCTTTTTTCTGCTGCAGATATCACAGAGAGAAAACCCATTGAAAACATGTCATCAAAGTTTTTGACATTTATGCATGGTTTATTTTTATTTTTTGTGGTGGGTCGAACTACCGTACAATACGTTATATTTTACTTTGTGAAACAAACTTTCATTGATTATTTCAGACCACCAACTGGAATCCTATTCAGTAAAGTCTATTTCCAAGATTTCCTGGTGTATTTAATCAGCTAGTAACAAAAGATAAGTGTTAAGCAAAACACGCCTTAATTTTGCATTACTTTAAGGGTCTGCAATTTTCTTGTCAGTCGATTTTTTTCCGTCACAAGTAGCTGTGAAAATATAACGTGATATTGCACTAATATTCCTAAACCCTTATGTTTTTCAAGTTCGCGTTTTAGTTGGCTGTAACAAATGATAGAGATTTACTGCAATAAAATTTACTAGTACGATTTATTTATAAAAAATATAACAGTTGTCAAATTCTGTGAAAGCAGTCGCTGTTTTATCAGGTTTTTTCATGAGGCTCGTTTTGGCTATATCACGTAATCTCATCATTGCAATATAATAGTGTAACATCACATATCTAATTGCTTGTTTAACTGGCTTGTGGTTATCGATTAAACAACCAATTATATATATACAATTATAGTATAATGACAAGCACAAACAAGCAAGAGCATTATCAAGTTCACCTCAAGTACAACTTTTCATATGTTATGGTCGGTGATACGTATCCAATAAGGAAAAACGATTGGTAAAGCAATGTTAACAGGTTATAAGAGCAGTGTTAAAGGTGATCGTACTGAGAGAACGGAAATGTTGATAAAAGATTTTATTTTCTTTTTGTTCTGTGGCGGTATTCCTGAAGGACAACATGAATATCATCTCAACGTCTCGCTCACGAATACAATATCGAAAACTTATCTTTCCAAGATGATTTTCAGCCGCATCCGGTATATGATTTATACAAGGCTAACGATCACGGTATTATTCAAGAGGAGAAACTAAAATAGGTGAAATAGGTGTTGGTGACATGAGCAATATGGAGTTTCTTAGGGTAACTAGCAGAGAAATGCTAACCGATCAAGCCATTTTTGTAGCCATCGTTTTGTTTACGAGACGCTTAACGGACCCATACATTATGGTGTGGTTGTTAATCACATCAATAACGTAAAGACTGACAATTTAATGGAAAATTTAAAACTAGCTACCCAACATGTAATTTGTGAGAAAAGGACGAGATAGTGGTGTAAATTTTAGATGCCCTGCAAAACCTGTTGTTCCATTAAACCTCGAAGCAAATGAGGTAATCAAACTTATATCGATTTCGGCTGCAGAAAAATACTATAAAATAAATCTCAGCGCATTACAGTTTGTTGCTGATGGGGTAACAAGATCATCTTTTCAAGCGAATACGATGCTAGGGTCATCTTTAAATATCTTTGCTAGCTCCTTTTTGGTTAAGCAATTATAAGCAATTATCTTGGTCATTATTCCGCTATCGTTAAGTTTATTTTTTCTGCTGCTTTTGGAATCACATTGCGTAATAATAACATTTAACAGAATATACACTGTAACCTGACAAACATTTTCTCAAAGCTTCAGCTAGTTTTTCATAATTTGATATATTAACATTTTGATGATATTTTACCTCGTTAGTCATCTAATAACAATAAATTAATAAAAATATAGTATAATATGAAGTCGATGAGAATAATTGCAGATATATACGCGGTAGATACAATCGCTTGCGACAAAGTCGTCAACGACAAAGTGGTACACAATATTTCAATCACCAACGATATAATAAACAAATTTTCTAGCTATAGCGATGACGACATCTTATTTAACAACGACAAACAAGAGGACAACGTCGATTATTAAAAATTATGGCAGACCGATAATTGGACGATATAACGTAAAAAATCCCATAAGAAAAAAAAATAATTTTATTGTTGCAGAAAAACAAATAGTTTTTTGGCTAATAAAGCCCTTCTCAACATAAAAATTACAGACAGTCTGAGAAATATAAAATTTGATTTTATATTTGTCAAGATTTTAAACTTAATGACACTCTCTGACGATCTGACACTCTCTGACGATCGCATAAAATATCTAATATCGTTATGCAAACCAGTAAAATGTAAAATGTAAAGCTACGCGGAAATCTATGGAAGTATTATTTCATCGACCTGGATGGGATCCAACAATTAAATTTATCACTATACCGCGATACTTAATTAACTTTCATTGCATTTTCTCCTAATCAATTTTTCGATAACGAAAACATCTTGTTCAGGTTTCTATAGTTCTTGTTTGTAAAAACTACCTATGATCTTGTCCCTTTTCGTATCTTTAAGCGCGTATGTTAGAGGTATTGCTAAAAGAACTTTATCAATCATAAATACATTTTCGCTTCAATATGGAGTAAATCCTTTTTCAAATATTTTTTATGTTAGAGAAATTCTAACCCAAACACCTACTTTAAATCTATGTCTGCGGTACGTGCTTTCGTTCGCCACCATCGGATTTGTAATGACATCATTTGGTGACATTTTGATGGTTAAATGTGTTGTGTTTTTGTGCTTGTCAATGATTTGAGAAAGATCATTGATATAACTGTTCGTGTTTTCAGCTTTCAAATATTTATGTATCATTTCGTTTTGTGCGATTAAATATTTCAACGGCAACTTTTTTACCTTCGTTCCTTGTAACATATTTATTAGTGTTATTTTGTTCCAGACACTGCTCAAATTTTTTATTAAAAACTCCGCTCGGCGATCGGTCCAAATTCTGTTTGGTTTTCTTTCAGTACTTGCTATTATTTGTTTTAGCTCATCAGTTGTCGACGTTCCTGTTTTATCTTGAACAGGTAGACTAAAAGTGCATTTACTAAAAACAGATATAACGTTAATCAAATACTTCTTTTTTTGGAGCATCATCAGCTACAACATTAAACTGAGCAAGATTTGACACATCAACTAAATCTATCGCCCATATATCAACAACGGTTTACGCAACAACCTTACGTCGCGTAAAATTTTTATTTTTAGGTTTGTGTAGTTTGGCTGCCAGATCATCGTATAAATCTTTTCCTAGTCCTAATTTATATTATGCTCCAATATAAATCCGCAACAGCCTTCTATCAAAATGTTCTTGCAGATTTGTCGGCTCCATATCACGACGTTCTTCTGACATTACCTCAGTTTGATTTTGAGTTTTCTACACTAACGTCATCAGGACGTTCAATGTTCCGGTGGCATGACACATTGCGTTTGCATCAACTTGATTGTAAGTTTCTTGGCAATGACTTATCGATTTAGTCAAGTTCTTTATCCAGAGGATTGTGAGGTCAAGTATACCTATGACGTGGTAATGTTTAACCGCTTTTTGGTTTCGGTAATTTGCCATTCAATTTGTGAAGGTCAATTCCTCTGCCAAATTACCTCACGGCGATTGCTTGATTTACAGTACGTGACGATTTTATCCTGTTCAATGCAAATATCTTTATCACAATCACAGTTGCACTTCATTTTATTGTATTTTGTTTCATAAGATTAATCGTCTTCTAAAATAACCTTATCTATCCCAGATCCTGCTTTTGCTTTTAGGATCATACTTTCTTCTCACAACAAACAACACAAATACCTCTTAACATCATTCTATCATTCTTTTCCGTCGTCTCATCCTTATTTTGTGTTTTACACTTGAGGCAGTATGTTGACATTATAGACCATTATGTCCATACAAAATTTAAACTCTGAGCTTTAGCATGCTTACAAAAATGAACTGCAATCTAATCGTTTGCGAGAGAGGATTGCTCATCAATAAAAAAATTTAAATGTTTTGTTGGAAAAACACTATACAATTATAACTACAAACGGATGTTCCGATCGGCCGTAGTTGGTTAGACAAAATTTTTTTTTTTATATAAAATTTTTAAAATATTTATATTTTTATGAGATTATTTGGAGGACTTCTGAACGAATTAAAATAATTATTATAGTTGACAGCATTCCAGTGAGTGCATGAGTCATCGTTAAAGTTTTCTATATTTACAATGCACGAACCACCTATTGGTGCGCCATCAAGCTCGTCCTTGGAAAATACTCCGCAAAACCCAACAACGTCATTCAATGTTTTAATGATATCAAAATTACTCAACGGAGTCTTGTACCTAGTAGAGTCAATCCAAGTCCGATTCCTGGTAGGATCTGAAGAAGACTTCCTGCTAATTCTGCTAACAGATGAGCTATTGGAAAATATTCTCCTTGTGTTGTTTGATTGGGGTTAGTTGCTTTATTTTTATCGACGCTTTTGGCCCTCACATTTATTTTTTATTGGTACATAAAACTAAAAATCCATAATACCACTGACGACGCTATCATTACGATATATTTGTTTGAGTCCACTTCAAAAGGTAGCTTGAGTTGCTCCTCATATTGCCCTAACACTGCCACTATTCCTAATGTAACAAGTAAAGGTAAACTTTTGCTAGTTATCATAGATAGTGATGGTCCAAAAAGTCAGCCATACTTGGATTTTGCTATTACTTGCGAAACATATAGTTTAAGAACAACCGGTCTTCCTTTGATCGCTTTGCGATTGAGCTTATCGATATGTTGTGGCATGAGCATTATTTAAACGGTTGTTTTATTTGAAGTCGCCAGAGATATCATTACAGAAACAGAGCGCCGTTCAGCAGCCGCTGCTGACAATTTTTCGCGTTGGATATATGTCTCCAGTTGTGTTCTTGGTTTTCATTATGTTATATCTCATTGTTACAATAAACTTGTACAATCATTTTTCCTTTAGTCGATGGTAATCAATCTATCACTGACAACTATCGCATATAGGTTATACTGCTCGGCTGGCAGTGCACTAAGTGTTTAGGTGACCTCAATATCGGCAGTCTATCCGATAGCTCGTTTGAAATGCTGTCCGCGTCCAGATATTTTGCATTGCTTCCATGAGGTGCATATATGGCCGATATGTTTCTACTGATGTCTACGGCAAAAATGCTTCGATTACACGTTGAGGATACTGTTTGGAATTTACTGTCACAAATGTTCGTCTAATATCGGGATTCTCAAATATGTAAGTGTTCATTTCTTTATCATTACGACGTGCCTGTTGTTGTAATATGACGAATAAATGTCGAAGTTTTTGTTCACTGGATGTGGTTGTCAAACACCATGTGTAATCAGTTGCGTTAGGAATTGCTGTTTGATAAATCCTGTTCTACTGTTCTGTTTCGTGTAAACAGTCAATATTTATTGGAGTTCCAACGTTTTAGCTACAGAGGAGACAACACAAACTCACGGTATCCACATTACTAATCTTCTAATAGTAAACTTTCCTGCAGCCACCCTATCGGCATGCATTATATAATCGGTTTGATCAGCTCGATAGAAAATAAGCGTGTGCTTTAGTCCTCGAGAAACTTTGTTGTACTCATGGCAGAACCAAAAGACTGTACATAACGTTACTTGGCGAGATTATGCGGAAATGCTTTTCGTTTAGCAAATATTTCGTTGTTCTCCTGTTGTCATATTCATATTGTATTGTGTTTCTAATATCACCAGCTGCCTTACCAGCGGGATTGGCGATTAGATTATTGTTATATAGGTCAGGATTACCAGCACCAGTACGAAACTCGCTCGAAAGGGCTGTCCCGAATGACATATCCTTAAACCACATCATGTTTGTGGCCGCTTATATAGAGTAATCATCGCTAAACGAGACAATAAATATTGTACTCGCAATAGACAAGTGCATTGAAATATCTTCTACGGTTTGACTGGTCAGTTGTCACCGTGCTCTTTAAAACAAACTCCAACCATTGTTGAAGAGTGCAATTTTTGCACCAGCTTCAGAATCACAATCTATCACAGTTAATATTTGCCCACGCAATTCTAACGCTGCCTTTCGCGGTAGTAGAAACTCCTCGTCGCATCTGTGAAAAGTTCTAACTCCAGCTTTATTTGGTTCGTTTGAGTTTTCATCGAGATACTCGACGTACATGTACACTGTGACTGAGTCGTCAGTGTCGTATTCGTCGGCCTGATCAAGAAAATTTGTATCAGACATTATTTCATAATTGCTACACAAAATTAAAAGACATCAGAAATCATCGATTTTCTTTTCTTTACAAGCTTACGTATTATTTTTTTTACCTCACAGTGATAATAATTTTTTTTGTAGCTATCATAGCTCGTTTTGTTTCTAC
This sequence comes from Potamilus streckersoni, assembly GCA_016746295.1. Taxonomy (NCBI): domain Eukaryota; kingdom Metazoa; phylum Mollusca; class Bivalvia; order Unionida; family Unionidae; genus Potamilus; species Potamilus streckersoni. Next base: position 2,157,139 of record JAEAOA010002135.1, on the reverse strand, counting down.
TGTTGACCCAAAATCTGATAACGCTCGTTGTATTTACAATGCGGAATGACCTCTAATCTTAACAGCGATCATTTGCCCGCCGAAAAAGCTGACTTCGTCGCAAAAGCTTCACCTGCTTCAAGTGTAATTTGTGCTATTTTACGCGCAATTCCTGGTATATTCTCATAAATTATTGTAAAATAATTTCCAAAAACTGCACCTGCGATTTTCCTTCAATAAACATTTTTTTGTCTCAGCTTCGTATTTAAAATGTAGGCTCACAAAATTGATCATGCTGTTGCGCGTAAGTGGAAATAATACGTGATTATTTCGCTGTTCTACTTGGTTTTTGATTTTTAAGATTAATCGGATAATAAATAACCTGACGAAGAATAAATTGCATGATCGATCCTGGTCTAATGTCTGGCGAAAAACTATATATCGTTTGTCCTTTACTACCCTGGGCTGAGTAAGATTCAGACGCAATAGAGCAATTGGTCAGTATTGTATTTTCGTCAGTTATATTTACTTATCAATTTACCGTGATATGTGCGGGTCTCTATGAAAGGTGCGAAACGTTTTGATGATGAAAAATCGACGACCATGCCATTTTCTAACGTTGTTCTAGCGCGTGATGTATTATAGTTTGGTGCTAATTTAAAATCGTCTGCTACACCGCCTGTCTTTATTATCAGCTCTTTTATCGTCTTATTTAGGTCAGTTTATGTTGTAGGCTCCTTGTGGAATATTAAATGTTTTCGGTGTCTAATTTTTAATCTTATGTGGATTAAATGTAAATTAGTTATTGACAGCAGTTTTCACGTTAGCCATATAATTCCATGCTGTACAGGACATTAGTCCAATCTCATGCTCTTTTTCATGACCAAGTTGTATTAGCGGATAGTAATAAACAGAAACGTTTGCGCTGTTCCCCGTTGTCTGCGAGGAATCGAGTAATAATGTGGTTGACATTATATGATATCTCCTCGATTATTTTAAATCAAGGTGTAAAATTTCATACTCGTCCGATATCAGTAATCCGATCGATCTAAGATGATCTATTATATCCACAATTTCGTTATTGATCTTTGCGCTTTCCTTACCAGCGTCTTTGGATTGTAACAACATAAGTCGGTCGACTATTTTTCTTTTGATGTAAATACTCTCCAAATCCAATGGTTTCATCTGGTAATATTACATTTCATTTTCTTTAACACTCATTAAGTAGTCTTTTATAAGTTCAGCCATTAGCATTACCTCCTGGTATTTGTCGATAACTATTTACTGTTTTAAGTAAATTTTCAGCAATAATTTCTTCTCTTTTTGTATCCAACAGAGGAAACACTTTCTTCTTCCGTAATATTTTTAATTTCTTCATCACCTGTCAAAGAATCATTGTATAATCTTTGTAAAATATCTATCAGATTTTTTTATAATCATCTCAACATTTATTAAGATCTTTAAATTTTCTTTTCTTAACTATTTTTCAACAAACTCGTAATGCTCATCATCGTATATTTTCTTCCTAGGTGGATTTCTGTAAACTTTTATAGATTCACTAACTGGTATTATTTTTATCACACTTTCTTGGATCATTTTTATTGCTCCAACACATCTTTATTTAACATCTTTAACTCGGCCGGAATAACTGTCATTCCTGCTATCACATGTTTAAGTGCAAGAGGGTTGTTCTTAAATCTGTCAAACTCAGCCTATTGCTCAGCAGGATCAGCAATGTGTCTTACACGTTCTTCTGCAATATTTTAAATTTCGTCTTCGATCTTTCTCCGAGTAAACCTAACAAACCTTTTACTTGTAATTCTTTTAAAATAAATGTATCGAAATATATCATCAAGAAACCAAAGACAAATACAATTTCTTTTATATGGTAAAAGCATCATTGGGGAATCTATTTAATAACAAATTTGCTTGATGATATATTTCGATAAATTTATCTTTCGTTAAATCAACACATTATTCGTTTGCAATATTTCTCACATCAACATTGTCTAGTCCGGGAAATGATATAAAACAACCAGTGTTTCGCCTAATAAATATATCGACGTTGTAAAAGCCTTGGACAAGATAGACTAAATTACATTACGAAATGATGAAAGATAAGATATGAACTTGTTCAGCTCCTCTTTGCTTAGAGGAATATCGTGAAATACAATTATTTTATGCTCGGATTAAGAAAGTTCATTATCTGGAATTAGTTCTTCTGGTTGTCTTATCAAAACTATATAATTGCCAAAGTCAAGTTCATGACGAAGTTTATTGTTGTACTTGTCTAGTAATTCGTATTGATCTTGATGCAGGTTAATTGTGTAAATATATACCTTATCATAGTTTAAAGCATCGTTGGAGAAACGATTTAATAGCTCATTTGTTTTAGGTGATCCTGCATGACCAACAATAAGATAACGGCAATCTGGATGTTCATTATTATGTGTATGATAAATCGTTCGGTATAAAAATTTAATATCTTTACCATTATTGTTATATAGTGTTATGCAAAAATAAACTGATTAATGCTGACAATTTTATTTAGGGCAATAAATATAATGAGCTAATGCATCAAATTTGAAAAAACTTTATGAGATACATCTGCTGAGGGTCAGCAAGGTAACTTATATAGATATGCAACTCTTGATCATCTTAGAAACAAAATCAATCATTTATTAAATGTCACCTGCGTATATCTAAATTAAGTCGTTTTATAAGACAAACAAGGACGATTAAAGACAAGTAATGTACTTATACGAAATCCTACCGCGGTTGTTGATAACATTGTTACATTTGCCAATTAAGCTAAGATACAAGATTCCAGTAAGTCAGTTAATGATTACATCAGGCGAGCTGGTGGTTTATTCATGGGTAACGTCATTATGAACCGAAATTAAATTGCATATAATAGACGCAGATACAAACGCCACAATGAGAAAATATGTCGATGATAAATAAGTTTAAGTAACAACTTCGTTAGCTACAATGATGTAGTGGTCGCATTTGGAACAGAATATTTTAAATCATGTTCAACTGTTTATGAATGTTGGCAGAAACGTGAACAAAACTACTAATTTTCTCGAAGTCACGCAACTGTTACCATTAAACTCGTTGATATCAACATAAAAATCAACGATATTATCAGTGGGATCATTAATATCGTTGAATTAACGAATGTGATTAAAATTCCATACAAACAAATAAAAATACTATGTACAAATTATCATCAGATTCTGCAACATGGTCTCAGCAAAATAACACTAAAAGTCACTGGTGTATATAGGCCGTTTGTATATAGCTATGCAAAATTGAAGATTTTCCTACATTTCCATGGTGTCATCAACCGATAATATTTCTGGAACTCTATCTGCAGTGATAAATAAAGACGCTGAAGAAACAATTCTACTGGTAAAAAATTAACCGCAGTTTCTCATTGGTGGTGTATAGAATTTGTAGCTGACACAAAACAATTAATAACATATGCATGCCCCAATTGTAAAATGAAAAAGAAAATTCGCATTTAATCCCATTTTAGATAAAATTCCAAAACAAGATGTGGATGCGCTGATGCGATATTACAAATATTATCATAACAAAATTTGTTCTGTGAGAAAAGTTACAAATATTATAACAATATGCTCCGGATATTGTCTTGTTTAGCGCTGTTGATGATCGGCTCTGGTATAATTTCAAGTGGAGCATCATTAAATCCGTTTTTGTTAATCATATCCGGTATTGGCGTTTCTCTTGCAACAGTGTGTAGAAAAGAATTGAACCTCGACTAGCGACTAAAAAATTCTTGCGAAAACGGCTAGTTTCACCTTCCTAAAATTACTTGATCAGATGAAATCTTAATTTCGGGGTATAAAATATGATGCACTTGCGATTTTCGTACTACTGACAGTTGGTTCACCAGTAGGTATGAAAACAATTATCAAATAAAGAATGAAAATGTGTTTGTAGAATAAAAATAATGTTTGAAAATGTGAAAATGGAAATGGAAAAATATGTTGATGATAAAGAAGTTTAAATGGAAATGGAAAAGGTTTCTAAGCCAGCACCAGCACGCTGGTTTTATGAAAATTAGTTTTGGTATGGAGTTGGGGTGTCTCCGAGATGGTGATTTATATTTGTTTTGAGGGATGGAAAAGGTCTTTGAGCCAGAGGGCATCCTTCCTTCCTACACTACAAATGCAACCAGTTCATGCACTGTGATGATATATATATCTATATATATATATATATATATATATATATATATATATATATATATATATATATATATATATATATATATATATATATGCATGGGTGTAGGCTGCTTGCAGTTTCAAAAGCAATTCATTTTAAGTTATGATCCACTGTATTACAAAAATGACATTATGCTAAGACATTTCCTGTCGAGATGGCCTGCCATCAGCGGGTTCCTTAAGTGGTCTCCATTTTCAAATAAGAACCCCATGCCTCACAAAATAATAGGTACATTTTTAGCTTCAGATTAGTTAACAACCCTCTGCAATAAACAGGTAATATCAGGATCTTGTTCATATTCTACAACGAGCGATATATTTTTGTTACCCAATTAGAATAAAGAAGACTTCTAAAAAAACCGCAAAGTACCTGATTATCAAAGAGTCTGAAAATCTTGTGTGTAGCTTGATATTTTAATAGCGGTATCCTTGGTAGAATGACCTATGAGAGATGCAGAACCTATCGACATGAACGATTCATGATTTTAAATAATAAAATCAGAGAGAGAGATAGAGAGAGAGAGGGACTGAGAGAGACAGACAGACAGACAGACAGAGAGAGAGACAGAGACAGAGTGACAGAGACATATATGGTTATATTTAGTTTCTCGATCAAGTGACCAAACCCACACTGAAAAACTGAAACAATGTAAGATTTATCTTTGCTAATGTGTTTGCTTGTAATGTGTTCGCTCCTTATCTAACCCACTAAGCATCACAACATGAAATATCTGCCCAGACGTTGCATGCATATATGGATGTTACTGGCTTTTACTGAAGCGGTGTTAGTGTAAAACCACCACGCACAATCATGCCCGAGACTGGTAACAAAAAATTGTCAAATTTGCTGCAGTGCAGTGAAATACGAAAATCCCATATATCTTCTACACTAATTCTGGTTGCCTTAATTGTGCTGCAGTCAAAGCAAACAGGAAAGTTTTGCGTAAAAAATATGTTTTAATCACTAATGAAAACCGTCTTCTTTGATCAATGGTCGCCGGCTTACTTTGATGAGCGAGCATATGATATTGATGTCGCCGCTAATACAACCAGAAAAGATCAAGTAGAAATTGCGATTTGGAATCACTGATGTGCGACTCCAACTTTGAAGATATTTAGATGAACAAACGATGTATAGGATTTGGACAAGCCTGAAAGTACAGAACTGACAAACAAATGTAGGGCTTATAATAAAAGAAGATAACTGTGATCTAAGTCTACTAGAGTGACATATACACCCTTGAGACCTGGAGGCCTTCCAAAGAGATCTGGAGAAAATGGTCGGTCATAAACTCACAATGGAACATCCAATTTGTTCAAACGCTACTTATTAACACTTTAAGTAATGCTTGAAAGTATAAAGGAGGGTGGATTGTGATTGGAATCTTCATCTGGAATTTGTCCCTGGATTTACACAATTATTGGAGATATCTTTAAAGAAAATATTCGCGGAGAAACTTAACCGCGCATGTCAGAAAATGGATATACTTCACTAAATCGCGTTTCTAAGAACATTCAAAAATTACAAAATATGATGACAAAGAAACATCAGTTTGGACCTGGTCTAGGACATTACCTCCCCCCGTCGATTACCACCCTGCCATTACGCCCTGCCATTAATTATTGCCATTGTGTTGGCATTACCTCAATGAGATTCTAGTGTACACAGTACACAAACACAATCTATAGCGACAACAATGAGGGACGACGAAGATCTTCTCGAATCGGTTTCACCTCAAAATTATTTTATCCTGTGCTCAATCAATCGAACTAAAGTAAATAAGAATTTTATTGTTAATTATTGCTATTGTGTTGGCTTTACCTAATGGAGATTCTAGTGTAACAGTACACAAACACAATCTGATAAGAGTATTGGCTTCAAATCAATAAAAACGATTTTAGTAATTGAATCTGTGATCAATATACACAATGCACTGGTTTCACATAAGTGAATTCGAGCAGAAATGGTTTCTACGTACATGCCCCAGAAAAGTATACAAAAATATAAACCCTATATATACCTTCCGAAAAACTTAATATCACCATAAAAATAGTGTTACGATGGAGAAAGTTCAGAGTATACGTGGAAAACAGAAGATTATGCACAACGATTATAAAATTTAGCGACAGGTGTAATCAGTTACGAATGTAAAAAGCGACGAGGAAATGTAAAGGGAGCATCTGAATATAAAGTGAAGATCAAAGTTAAAAATGATCTTGTAGTTCGATCTATGCATGAACACACACACACATGCACCAGATTCAGCTCGATGTGAAGTTCTGCAAGGTAGACAAAACATTAAAAGAAGATCAGTGGAAACAGAAGAGACATGTCAACAGATTCTTTTCCGGGAAATGCAGAATCTAAGTGAAGGAACATCAGTACAAATGGTTCCTATACAACATCTTCGTCGTCATGTTCGTCGATAGCGACAAGCTATTCATGCTCCACAGCCTCATCCAACTATTGGATCATGAATGGAACTTTTGCTATTGAGCCCGAGCTCTTCTTTCAATTATATACGGTCCATGCACTCATCAGTGGTAATGTCATTTCTTTCCTCTACTGCTGGCTCCAAAGTAAAACTACTAAAACCTTTCGACGTCTATTTACGCAGATAAAGGCATTACTTCCCAATGCACAGCCTGCAACAGTAATGATGAATTATGAAAAAGCAGCTATGAATTCTGTTGCGGAAATTCTACGCAGGAATAGATTTACAAGGATGCTTTTATCATTTATCTCAGAGCATATACCGGAAAGATCAAGCTCTTGGATTTCAGCAAAGATATCAAGATGACTTTGCAATATCGGTTAGAATGGTAGCTGCTTTGGCTTTTGTGCCGCTTTCTTCCACTGTGCAGGTTTTCGATGAACTTCAAGAATCGACAGAAGATGATGACATGAATTAATTGCTGGATTATTTTGAAGACAACTACATCGGTAGCAGAAGACGTCGAAACCGAGCTAATCCAGTCTTCGCTCCTCAAGTTTGGAGTGTACTCAGACGTGTCCTAAACGAATTACCTCGTACTAACAACAGTGTTGAAGGTTGCCATCGAAAAATGCAAGCTGCCATTACTGCTGACCATCCAAACATTTGGCGCTTTTTGACAATCCTTCAAAGATAGCACTCATTCCTAAACGTGACAATTTCTCAGCGACTTGGAGGAAATCCAGTGGAACCAACTCGAAAGAAGTATCGTTACTGCAATGCTCGGATTATGAACATTATAAATGACTTTGGTAATAGAGAGCGCTTTGAATACTTGCGAGGGATCGCACATAACAATCAAATGTAATATTATCAACATAACATTATTTTATGGTATTTTGTGTGATTGAAATCGCAGTTCAAAATAAAATTTACAATAATTTTTAAACTTATTTTAATTAATGTATTAATGGGTTAATAACAGAGGAGTAATGACAGGGAGGTAATGGCAGGGGGTTAATATACCGGGTGTGTGTGTAAATGATGGGAGGGGTAATGGCAGTGGGGTAATTGACGGGGAGGGGTAATGTCCTGCTTATGTTTGTACTAACGTCGATATCGGAAGACATAACCCGTACGAATATTGTTCGTGTATGCATCCCCGTATAGTTGACCATGAATAAAGATATGTGAAACAGTTAAATTTAACATACACGATGAGACCTCTCAAAAGTATTTTAACTTGAGCCACATATCATTGATCTAGCATGACAACCATGATTATTATAATAGCCATTAATTACCAGGAAAAATGACTTTCTACACGACTTAACATGGCTAAATAGAAAGGTTTGAAGGAGTAAAAATTACTGCTGTACTCGTACCATTCTTGCATTAATAAAGCACACACTATTTTAGAGACAAAATGCATTTTAATGCAATTAGATGCATGCAGAAGCAGCGATGAGTTCATCTGCGCCTTCATTTATTATCCTAAACATTTTGTTTAACCGAAAATACATGAAAGCTATGAAAATTTTTCGATTTGAAAAGAAAAAAAGAAAAATCCCCGTATTATGAGAGAGAAGAAGAAGAAGAAGAAAAAGACGAAGGAAAAAGAAGAAGAAGACCAAAATGATTGTTGTGTCCTCCTTTCTAGCTTTTGATTAGAAAGAATAATACAAGACAGTATAGAATAAACATCGATAGCATTTATTTATAAATTACCTTAAGTACAAAAACAGTTGAACATGCAATTACTGAATGCAAATACAATTACATGTACATGAATGTTTAAGACTGAATGTCTTTTATAAAGAAGATAATTATGGTGGATAAAGGTGATATATTCCAGGAGGGGGAATGTGCAATGGAATTTCAAATAAAATTGCACCTTCTCTACATGTCTCTGAGTGGATTTAATAATATATTGGAAATGATTTATATCACACAGATTCATGTTATGGACGTATAGAAAGAGTTGCTTAAGTAGGGACGATAAAAAAGGTGAAGGTGAAGTATTAACCTTCAGGTGTTTAATGAGCTGAGTAAAGTAAGGTGAAGGTGCAACGCGAGTGAAGGTTAAGTAGTGACTTAATGTTAATATACTTATGTATCAGTTCCTGATGAAACAATTTATATGATTCCCAAGATTTATATATATATATATATATATATATATATATATATATATATATATATATATATATATATATATATATATATATATATATATATATATATATATAAATTTTAAGAGTTGTTTTTAATTGTTTGAGTCCAAAAGATTTTAGCGAACTTGGCAGCACTATTTGCCAGACTACATGCTTACCAGCATCTGATTTCCGTTTCCGACAAAGAGTTCCATCATGCATAAACAACGACTCATACCGAGCTCAATAATATTTGACCGCCGCACCTAGGTGTGAAATTTGTGCCAAAAAAGGTTTCTGCTTCTGCTGTTTCTGCTTCGCGAAGCACTGAGTCCTGTCTCTGCAACTCTCGCATCTATTCCTTTGAAAAGAATCCCTTAATCTCCCCTTCTACCTTTTCACTTTCTATATTTATCGGACCATATAAATTTCCCGAACGAATGCAAACTTGTTCTGAATTGGTTATATTCACCTCGGTGAGTAACTGTGATCTCGAGCCATAATTTCGTTCGATTTATGTTACTAAGTTAGTACCATTAATCTATGTTCAACCGATAGACTTGTGTCTTTCTCGAGACAACCTTTAACGCCTACACCAGCGCAACTGTTTCCTGAAGTGCTCTGTTTCTCGCCAACTGCGCCTCGTTGGTGTAGATCGTCAGTTGAATTACCCGTTTCACGCCTTATATTCTCGTTCGCATGTTCGATCGAAGCTGCTTTGATCCTTTTCATCATCATGGGTCTGACATCTGCCAGATTCAGATACCTCTCTTCTGCCCGCGTGCAGAAATTACAACCATTGTAGAAGCACGATCTTCGAGAAAGACTGTCGGCATTACCGTGCACACATTCCGGGCGATATTCAAGGCATATTTTCCTTGATAATACTGACAAGTCTTTTACATCAATTTGACAAAAGTCGAGGAAGCATTTGTCAATTCGAAGGCCATAACAGTAAACTTTAATAAACTCCCACCATGTATGGAAAATGCAGTCTTTGCGCGGTCTTTCTTTGCCACACTATCCTGCTGCCAACACCCACTTTCCAAAACAAAAGTGGAAAACCATTTGGAGCCTGAAAGTGCATCCAACGCATCATCGATACGGGGAATTGGGTACGAATCTTTAATTGTATTGTCATTTAGCTTTCTGTTGTCAGCACAGAAGCGAACATAGATTGGTCCTTTTTCTTTACATGTACAACCGGTACTAGATGAAGGTTCGATGATCAATTGCATAGTCATTTTCTGAATCTCTGTTCAGCATCCTAATATTATAGTCCAAGTCCAAAAGTACGGAACGTTTCGAATAAATTCCAATACATTAATTTTGAATGTCTTGATGTGCCAAAAGTCTATAACAAAATACCATAGCAGTATTTTATTCCAAAAGATTAACGAACACTTTATAATTCCAAAGAATAATAGTAATAAATAATTCCTCTCAAATTATAACTGAACTTAGCAGTAAACGATTCAACAGACTAAAACTAAAACAGGAATTTTTTGCTTTTTTCGTCTCCTTATATAAAGACTGTCACCTGACCTATGACGCAATAGTACTTTCTGGAAAACTAATGATTTGTTATGGTACATTTCACTTTTTTTTTAAACGAAGCCAAGGCTTGAATCTAAATTCCAGTAAACATGAAAAAAAAATCAAGTAGGCACAATCCTCAGTCAGGACAATAGTCAGATAAGTCAAATCTTTACCCTCAGTTAAGCACATAATATAAATTAAAAATACATAACATAATAAACTACCGTAAATGTAATTAACATCAGTAAATATAATAATTATATTCAAAGAAAGTTATTACATTTATAAAATATTTACGTACACAGGTTCGATGTTAGCTAGTTGATTAACTAAGCTCCGACAAATTGAATGATATGATTGCAAATAAAGGTTATAATCTTAACTGATGTTTTCAATTATAAGCTTAAGATAATATACAAATGTATTAAGCTCTCTTTAACGTTGCGTAATTAATTCATATAGAGGTATTATAATTAAACATAGTTGAAATAACTGGTTAAAGAAACTCAAAGCTAAACAACTCACACATCCATTTGTATCGTCTTAGGCAAAACCTAATGCCAAAGTCTGTAGCGACTGAAAATGTCAGGATGTTAAAAGTGGCACAAAACCTAATAAGAGAGATCTTCAGAGAAGATATAAAAATGGTGCAAGAATAGAGAATGTAGAAGTACTGTATCAGAAGTAGCCACATCAACAACTGCAAGAGCCAGACAGAGGTTTTCTTGACTGTCGAATGGACATTAAGAAGTTCTTCTTCTCGTTCCAAAGAAGCAATCCCCATCTTTTGGGAAAGCATCCAACCAAACTGGGACGCAATCTTAGACTATAAGAGATCACTACAACCCCAAACAAAATGACCCAAAAATCTAGAACAAAATGTCAAAAATTTGTGTGTAAGAAAAATATATAAATATGCCTATAAACACATTGGTTTCCTGGCTCGTACGATAACATGTGTGTATGCGTGTTTGTAAGTTATGGGATTGAAGCGTGCCTATAAGCACATCGTTTCCCTGGCTTTTATGATAGATTTTGGTTTTATTTCTGTGTGTGCGTCTACGAGTATTTATATTTTTATTTGTGTGCGTGCGCATACGTGTGTGTTTGTGTGAGTGCGCCTACTATATGCTTTTGTTTGTGTTCCTGCGTGTATGTGTGTATTTTTGTTTGTGTGCTTGCGTGTACGTGTGTGTGAGTGTAGTTTCTCTTTGTCCATATAAAGCTCCTTTTGTCCCAAGCAAACTCATTTTACCAACCTACCTGCCAACAGTAGCGCATATTCAGTTAAGCCACTTGCGATACCGTTGCAATTATTCTCCTGGTTTCCAGTATTGTGACGTCATTGAAGCTATAAATTTTGATATTATAAATGTAGATTTGGGTTTTTCCTTAGATTTCCAAACATTAAAACTATAAATAGATACACGAGCGTCTATCCGCGATCGTCATACAACTTGAGACTATAAATATATACTATGTTTATACATTTTATTTGTTTGTGTGCTTATGTGTACGTGTGTATCAAAGCAGATGTTTAGGGATATGTTTAGCCTTCGTTAAATTCTGGGATAAGTTAGTAATTTTAGCGTTACTTTGAGTCACATCCTTTTCTGGCGTTGGTCTTTTCCTAATTATACCTATTTATATCATTATTACAATTTTGTAAATTGTGCAAATTTATGAACACCGCCAGCATAATTCCATATCTAGATAATGCGATATATATAAATATCGGCTTGTATTAGTATATGTCTGTCCCTGTCTCTGTTGTGTTTGGCCCATTACCATTGTTGTCCCAGACAGGCCCTATACAATTTTTCCATTGTCCCTAGAGAGGCCTATTTTCGTTTAAGGATCTCTTTGTCTCTGGTTTCTCCCTTGTTCATTTCCCCTTTTCTCTAGAAAGTCCAATTCCATTGTCACTATGTTCGATTCCAATTTTTCCTAGACAGTTGCACGCATGTTATATTTCCGTTTGTTCCAAGGGTACATACACCAATAGACAGTCCCAATACATTGTCGCTGTATATTACCTATGTTAAATTTCTCTTTTCACAAAATAGTCCCATCCATTGACGTTACACATACATGCTCATTGTCCCTATCAATCTTGTTCCCCAATCGTCCAAGTGCGTATTTTGTGCCTCAGTCGTCCAAGGAGGTTTTGTGATGTTAATTCCCATTGACCCCCAAAATCTTGTCCCCCAATCGTCCCAGGGGCCATTTGAATAGGAATTCCCAATTGTGCCCCGATCGTTCCCATTCATTACTTCAGTTGATCTGAGTGAATGAACTATATGATATCAGACAGGAATTTTCATCATAGATCCAGATTTGAATATTCGTCGTTAATATTCTGCTAACTGGAAAGAAGTTGCTCTTCAAATTGTAATTTGCAATTTGTAAAAAGATAAACCTAATTCTAAATGTTATTATTTATTAAAGTATGCAATGTTGCTTCATCTTGCAGTTAGATATAATTTTTCATGCCCAATAATTGAAAGAAGCAGCGTCTGAGCCAGAATTTAGTGAAATACCGAGAATCTTTTGTTGTTTTTTATCTAGACCTTTTCCACGCCATGTTAAAAAAATAACTAAGGATTTGTTCTCAAAAGATGTACATTAGCAACTCATTTTACACAATGCAAAATCATTACCCGTTTGAGATCCTTTTCACATTACACGATTTCCATAAAAGATGATTGTCATTAATTAGCACAAAGTCAAATGTATGTTATATTTCTATGTATCAGTCACAATGACAGTTCATAAAACCTCTCGTTGTCCTCAAGAAAGATCTATAATTGTATAATATTTATTTGTGCTTAAAAGATTATTTTGTATTTCTTTGAGAAAATGAGGTAGCTATTTATACTTAAGGCAGCGATAGACTTTAGAAACTGATCTCCATTATTGACATGAGATAATATGAATTAAGTTAAAATCAATCATTTGAAACTTTAGACGTATTTTTATAATTAAAACCCTGCAAGAGCATTTTAATAATTTTACCTGTCACCATCTTCAAACTAAAGTTCACAAAAAACGTGATTTATGAAAGCACTCATTTGCTAGCTCTCAAAAAGGCTTTCTGGTACAATGGTAACGATTGTACAACCCCAAGTGGGTGGAGCTTAAGGTGAAGGGAATAGTACATTCAGAAATAAACAACAAAACTAGCTGTGATTAATGTATTATCTGAGTTGTACTTTCTGTTAGGCTTAAAAAGTTAAGCCTCTTCGTAACATGCCAGATTATATTAATCCATATCTAGTTCACAGTTTATATTTTTATGACTTTTTTAAAATGTGGTACACATGACTGAAAATGTGTCTGGTGTGACGACTAAACTCTTACCTCTGTCTAGTTCTAGCAGAGTTTCTGTTTTAAATGCAGTGGAGTACCTGGATCTGTCCTCGTCAAATTGATAATCTAACACTTCTCTATGGCAATGTGTGACATGCATGCAAAGGTAGGATAGAAAGTATATTTATTGCCCAAAACATTATCATTGAGGTCTATGGAAAAGCAATTAGTACTGTGATACCTATATGGAAAACTTATCTCAGAGTATAACTGTAGAAACGAATACATGTGGGCAACATTTATGAATTATACTAGTTTAGTGCAGGAAAACAAATAGATACTGAACATCCTGGTCAAATACTGACAGTTTTTAAAAAAGAAAATAATGTATTAAATCATTAGAAAATATCACAAGTTGACTTTAGATGAGAGCTTTTGATAACTATGGCAGACATAGACTTGTTTTGCCTGCTGGCTTTATGTCTGTAGTCAGCTCGAAGATTGACATACATGCAACAAAATAAGTTATGTAAACATAATATAGTTGATTTTGGTCAACTATTGACCTACCTTAAAATTGTTCATGCAATGAATTTGGATCTTTTCTCTTGAATTCCCCTTTGTTGAAGTAGCAGGGGATACCAACAGACTAGAGTAGTTTCTTTAAGTAAGCATTTCCTATTGACACTAGTAGAAGCCCAATTGTAGCCTACTATTAAATTTTAATTAATTCTATTTAGTTTGTCCCGCTGTTCTTCTGAAATTTCCATATTGGGTTAAACATTATTGAGTGGTACAAATGTTAGTCACATATTGCCCATTCCTTCTATTCAAGTCATTACTGTTCTTCAACTTTTGCATCCCATCGCAAGAATACATATTGGCATGGGATAATATCTGCATATTTATGAAAGACTGCACTCAACATATTGGCATTGTAGAGAACAATAAAAACAGCTGCCTCATTTCAGAAAACCAAATTAAATCACTTTTGAGGTTTCCACTGCATACAGAAGGCTAAAACTTAAGTTTCCATTTATCAGCAATGTATTTTTGGATAGTTTAATTGCATTGGAGTTAATACATGTTTTCATGAACTCATCACAGTTTATTGGAAAAAAATAAGATTGTCAATATGTATACCGGATGTGGCAAATTCCTTAACTTATTTGTGGACGGATTACTGGTTTTGGCGATCATTATCTAGAGGTGATCGCCAACGGTGTAATTTTCCCGGAACGAGTATATGTCATTACAAAGTATGAAATATGGGTAGAATATTAAGTATATGAGCTGATATATAGAACATAATGACACGAGCCCCCGTTACAAATAAAGACAAAATTGAATCGAGCTTTGAAACAATAAAGTTTCACAAGCAACTGATATGAACATTACAATTTGAAAGATACACTTGAATCAACTTACTCAAGGAATTTCAAAATTCAAATAAGATCAGACAAATAGCCGATCTGTTATTAATAATATAATCAAATCATCATTTAAACGAGCATGAGATTGAGCAACACTGCCTTGTATCGATTCATCACCCGTGTTCGATTCCGTCCACAAAGTCCACGCAGACTGTTTTTCTTGACTCCTTTATGTAGGTAAGTTTGGGTCTTACAACTCTTTGTTTTCTTCCCCTTTCTAAATTCTCTGGTATCTCGCCTCTTCTTTTGGCCCTTCCAACTTTGTGTAGTCCTTTTCTTTGCTGTAAATCATGAAAAATATAAACAAAAGCTCCCCAAATATTTCGTGACATCGTTCGGAGGTAGATCATTACTCTCACCCTCGAGAGGTCAAAGATAATTTTATCGGATTCAAACAAACATCGATAACCATTTAAATTAGTTGTCGGCTAATTGCCGTTTTCCACCACAATGAGACATTAGTCCCATATTAGTCTCATTACACAGAGAATGAACGAAATTCCTCAACTATGTTATTTAACGAATACACAAAATTAAGTCGTTATCATACGTAAACTCAGAAGATCAAATAATTCTCATAACATCTACATTACAACATTTCGCCAATGTATATAAATAAACAATGTCATTGCACGAAATTAAATAAATGAACTCCACTCAGTTTTTCTAGATACGTAATTTCCTTTATAGAATACGCATGAAATTTTGGATACGTAATTTCTTAACATAATAAAGACATTAACTTAAGGGAGCCGTCAATGTACATATAAAGAAAAATATTGTGCAGACTCAGATAAACGAACTCAACACACTTATACCAATTGATCTATGAACTTTAACAAATAAATCCCTGCAAATACATACACATACAAACAATTAAATCAAACAAATCATCATAATAGTATCAACGAATTACATGAGCTAGTGAAAATACCTTGTGTTTTAAAGCTGTTGGGTCTGTTAATTCTCCAAAACAAATCGTTTCCCCCCTTGGCTGATTTTATGAGAAATTTACTTATTAAATTCATGGAGTCCCTTGAATTCTTATGTTTATTCCTCTTGTTGAAAAGCGTCGACTAAATTTTCAGATGTTATTAGCACAACTTAAACTGACAGTTTTCGTGTTAAACCAAGCCTCCTTCCACAACGTGTCCAATTGGAATGAAATAAAATTCCCGCTTCAAAAGCCTCGAAACACTGCAATTCGGCTGACAACAACGGTTACCCAACTGTCCCTGGCAGGCTTCAGAAATATCAGTTTCCTTACAGATCAGAAGTTGAACTCAATCATGGCAAGTTTAAAGAAACGTAGCTCTTAATTAAATATCATTAACTCCTGACTTTGCCTGGAAATACCCGTATATTATGCCTATTTTAACGCCTCCAGGTCTCCATAAATATAATTAATCGTGCATGTGTCTAGCTAAATGTTTCCAATAGAGATCAACAAGACAGAGATCGACCTAATAATTTCATCATACAATCGTACAACCACTGGTGGGCGGGGCTGAATGTGTAGAGAACATTGCATTAGAAATAAACAACACAACTAGCTGTGATTGGTGCATTATGAAAAGTTATACTTCCTTTTAGGCTTAAAAAATGTTGAGCCTCTTAGCAACATGTGAGATTATGTAAATTCATATGTTGTACACATGACTGAACATGTGGTGTGACTAGATAACTGTTAGCCCTTGTCTAGTTCCACCAATGTAATCTCTTTGAAATACAATAGAGTACCTGGATCTGTCCTTGTAAAATTGACAATTTAACATTTTTATCTATAATATTTTGTGTAACATGGAGGAAGGTTAGGAAGGATATTTATTTCACAAGACATTAGCATTGAGGTCTATGGATAAACAATTGGTACCGCGATACCTGATGTCAATATTTATGCAACAGTCAGTAATCATTTTATTGTGTTCAAATAAAAACTAAAGAGGCTTCCACTAAAGCGTTTTCACTGTCCAGTTGTATTAAACATATATAACTGAAATCATGTGGCAATAGTTTTCGTTGCAAAATTTCGACTTGCCGCTGTCAGAATCGTATGCTTTGAAAACGAATTCGGAAGTCAATATAGCGGAAGCATCAAAAGGAAATTGGTGATAACTAATTTATAACTAATTTCACAAATATTGCACAAATTTCTTTGATGTAAGAGGGCCACTGCTAACTAACCCCACAGAGCTATAAATATTAACTGCTATGGCATATACGAGTACATTGATTACAAAATGACGTCATGGGCTCATGACATACTCATAGTGTTCGTCACAACTGAGATGACTATTTCTAGGCCGAAACATTACCATGTTTCTTTTCAACTTATTCATGAACTTTTGAACCTACTAAAGAACTTTCTTTCAAATAATTAAAGTAAATAATTAATCATGGCAATGAACTCAACATCGTTCGATCTTTCGTGGCATGATTTAACTTGTGACTAAGTTCTCTGCCATTTAATGACAATTACCCCCTTTATGTTCTGCATCACTACATCGAAGTGAGATGGGATATTTGTAGAAAAACAACAAGATGTTTTGATTGACTTTATCCATATCACTGACAGTTTTGATGTAAAATATTCAACAATTTTATGACAGTTTTCACTGTCATATCTAAATTAACGATTGATGCAAGATAATCAGATGGAAAACAGTTTATATTGGAGAAACGAATTTATTTGCTCTGCGTTAAGAAACAAAAATATGTTTTTTGTTATATAGTTAGTGTTAAATATAAAACTTATTGGTGAAATAATTTTGATACTTTTCGTTCCTATATTCTCACTTTTGAAAAATATATCCTTATATTTTTATACGTCAAAAGGTACGATCTCCCATCATACCATGCGAAATTTGATTATGTATGCCTACAAATTTTACCAGCAGTAATATAGAAATTATTCTTTGGTAAATACATTTTAGGTCAATTCAATCCTACTGCTTTCTTAATTCACGCATTGATATGATTATTGAAAATGAGGGTAATTTACGAAAAGGGGGTTGGGGTTAGCATGTTGTGGAGAAGAGTGAGTTTACTCTTTTAAACTTCGCTTCTAGAGCAAGTCTGTATATAATAAAAAATTATTTTCTTAAGTTAATATCGGATGTAATTCATGCGTTAACAAATTACGTTTTTGGTACCACGAGATGAAATATATCCGGTATTACGGTAGAAAAAGAAAATATCCTCCATATCTTTTGTAGTTCTGCATCACATAGTGTTTCGGTAGACTCGGTATCATTCAGTAACGAAATTACTATTCAAAATATGTTGTAAGCATCAACAATTCCTATGCTTATGAAATGACCGCATTATCTACAATTTGATTGGATGTAAATGATCAGGTGACACTGATCTGGAAGGTTTTACACGACAAATTCTGAGGACTACTTTTGGTTCCCTGTTTCCAGGTCATTTTATGTGAAGATTCATCTATATTAACGCCTTGTACCATACTAATAATAAAACAAGCCGGCACTCGTAATTCCCGTTCAAAATTTACAAACCCAAATTAAAATCGACCATTAGAAGTGAAGATATTGTACTTGCACAGACCTTCCTGGACTCCAGATACTCTCTCCTTTAGCCGACGTAGCCATATGGCAGGCTTTATTTGCCAATCTTCAGAATGTATTGCATTTCGCATCGATAACATGCTCACCAGCTGTTGGAAGAAGTCAGGTTCATATTACGTTGTGCAAGACATGAGGGAGCTCTTTGATACAGTTAACATTACCAACATTATAGACTTCCTTAAGGAAGCAAATGTCTATCATAAGTTATAGCTTTTATTTTATCACCTTGTTCAGTTTTGTGTTATATTTATGCAGTCGATAGATTTTAATTGTCAATCATATGTTTTCGTAATCATACTTTTGCACGCTCCGTTGATCTTTTAATACTTTACCATCGTTCACATTTTTATCGCTTTACCTTTAACTGTTTGGACCCCAATCGCTGGTCGATAAAATTATTTTACCAATTTTAAATGTAAAAGGATATAACCTAATGTTTGTCGCTAAATAGCCACATAGTGCTGGTGCGCCGTAAAAATATAAACCAATCAATCAATCAATCATATTACGAGTTTGCGATCTCACTAAAATGGAAACCAGTTTACTTTTGATAGATCGAAATGCGAAAAAAGCAACGGCAAAGGATGCTATAATAACAGTAGCCATACGCAAGCGTATTCTGGAAAACAGGAATAGCCTGGTTTAACAGAATCAATTATTATATTTTTTAAAATTAAACATTTCATATCAAGCTCCTTAGATAACTGTCATGACCAGCTCCAATATTCTACCATATATTAATAAAATAAACCCGACCACTTTTTGCTAACGAAGATGGAGCTACGTATTCTGTCGCAATAAAGAGGCTAATGAAAGGAAACTTTGAGCTACCTAAAAGTGAATGTTAATGAAATCTGCTGTTTGTTTTGACAGAATGTATGTAACTTAGATATATAAGGATTAAATGATCATGGTTGGGTATTTATCGATGTGTAAATTGTTCCATATTCATTCACAAAGTTAACATAAAGTCCTTCGGACTTTATTTACTTTGTGAGTAATTAGGTAAAATTTATACATCAATAAACACCCAATCATGATAATTTAATCCTATAAAAACAATAACAATATAGAAGTTTTACACATGTATATTAATGAGTTATAAAAACCCCACAAGATTTTCAGAACCCTGATGTTTAAAAAGATAAGGTTGATTGAATTTCTAAATAATACATGAAGGTAACACTTTTCTAAATAAACTGAAGTATTAAATAATGAAAATTATCAAAAATTAATAAATAATGTGAAATAATTTTAAATATAGAGAACTAAGCAAACAGTGGATCAAACAACATTATTTAAAATGAGAACAAGTAGTAAATTGATTTCAAAACTTTTCCAAAGCATTGCTTTAAAACTCTTCATTCCAATCACAAAAGACGTTAATAATTATTTTACCTATAGTGCAGACAAACATTAAATGTGTTAAAACCCCACAAAACACACAAGTCCCCTTTGACAGATTAGCTACTGCATGGTCCGCATTTAGGACAGGTTAATCAACAGAATTGTATTGATGATAATTTATTACATTGTGGTATATTAAATGAATTGATCTCTGCTCTGGCGCCTATGGAAGGACTGCACATAGTTTTTTAAATTATGATTTATACTAATAAAAAAGTAATGATACAAATATGAACAAATTTGTGCCAATTATCTTGTCGACCGTTTTTGGAAACCATAATAAGCTTTGTGTGAATCTGTTTAACACATGAATTTGTTTTCTTGTCGCTCAGATAAATGTCTTTAACATGCAATGTTGGTGAAATATTTGTTGTAATTGTATCTAATTATTGGATAAGCGTTTGGGTTTTGCTCCTTCTTATACAACATATTCATTGGGCTGAAGAATAGTTATCTATGGTTGTATTTTAAAACTAATTTGATCACAATTTTAAAATCCATCAAATTCCATCACTTAGAAAACATACTGCATAATTCATATGGTTTACATAACTTATTATGAGCAATGTTTATTGATGTAATAAATTTTACGCACCTCATAGCTGTTGACAATTATCTTGAATGTTATGGTTTGTTGCTATGAGTGAAACCGTGGCAAATGTGTGTGAATAACCCTTTTCTCAGCGTTGTCTATTGATACAAATTACAACAGTAATAACATGATTTGATGCTGGTTGGTTCGGATGATTACTGTGTGAATTTTCACTCTTAAGAAGTGTAAATATTTGTATTTTGAGTTAATATATCTCACATATTCATACAAGATAATTAATTTCAACAAACAGCCCAAAGTGAACAGGTATATTATGCAAGTTCATGTTTGATAAAATATTCGTCTTTAATTTGATCATTATTTTTAATATATTATATTGCCCTAAATGTTAAAGAATAGGGTCGAGATGCAAGTTCTCACAACTTAGAATAAACTCTTTCGCTCGATACAAAATTTACATAATAAATTAAGTAAATTAATATTGTCATACAGTTATATGTAAACTTACATAATCTTGGGAACATAGAAGAGAGAGAGAGAGAGAGAGAGAGAGAGAGAGAGAGAGAGAGAGAGAGAGAGAGAGAGAGAGAGAGAGAGAGAGAGAGAGAGAGAGAGAGAGAGAGAGAGAGAGAGGAATAAATCAATGATCTTGACTGACATTTGAAAAGAGCGCATACACCAAAGTTAATAATGTAACTAAAAGTAAGAACATTGTGTCTTTCTTTATCAAAATGGCACTAGTTATTTCTGTAAAGAAATTCAATTTTGAATACTTCATAATTATGTAAAATGTTTCCTGTCTTTAATATATG
The DNA here is from genome assembly GCA_016746295.1 of Potamilus streckersoni. Classification (NCBI taxonomy): domain Eukaryota; kingdom Metazoa; phylum Mollusca; class Bivalvia; order Unionida; family Unionidae; genus Potamilus; species Potamilus streckersoni. The sequence continues at coordinate 2,135,676 of JAEAOA010002135.1, read as the reverse complement.
TTTGGAGCAAGTCAGTTAAGTAAATAGCAACGTTCGCTTTTAAATTATATGATCCATATAACAAAAAATCCTATCGCTGGTATATTGAGACGAATTATATTTGGAGCGCTTTCTGTGTTTGCCCAAAAAGATGTAATAACTTGAATTTTCTTTGCCCTTACGACAAGGACACAAGAGATTTTCTCTCAAATGATTACTGTATAAATTGTTAGATCAATAGTTATTTCTAATTCTAGTTAATTAAGATGCCTCCTTAAATCATGCTCCCTGTGAGCATGAACATGTTGGGACTTTTGAAGAGCTCAAGTTGTAATTGGCTTGTTTTGAGAAGGGCGTATGTTCATATTTGACATTACAGTGATATTTGTAAAGATGATAAAAATAAGCAGCTATTATTTCCACGTTTATATTTACCTTTTTGTAAGCTATAAAATCCTGACCAATAGCATCAAGCAGAAATATACTTGCTCGTGTGGATTTGTTGATGTGTTGCTAAAACCGGCCATACAATGATGATAAACTTAACATGAACGGAAATAAAAGTGCTGCTCTGAAAGAAATAATATTGGGTGATGACTTTACAACTAACAAATACGTGTACGACAGCTACTCCCCGAGACGTACCGCGTTAATGATAGTGAGTGACAGATTAACCATGTTGAGATCTATGCATGATGTTTATACGAGCTCGTTTGTTAGTTTTCAAAGAAGCCAACATATACTTTTTCGAGTCAATCTTGATTTCTTTGGAAATCTAACGGTCGTCAAGGTTAAACTCTCTGAAAGAAACACACGATTCGATGATAACGCCGAAAACATCAAAATATTGGCGATGGTGTACTTCATATGGCTCCGTTTATCAACGGTATACACGGTGGGGTCTGAATCAGTAACATAGTCAAAACAAAATAACACCATAAAACATACAGCTGTACTGCTGAGATCAACTGGTGTGTACAGGCTCTATGGTGTTTAGCTCTGAGAAATTTAGAATATTTATGACATATTCGTGGCGTCATTCCGGAAATGTGTCAGTCGTGTTAAATAAAGAAACGAGGAAATATTCATATTGAATATGAAAACAAAAACTTAACCTCAAGAACGTATCAGTGGTGTTGCGAAACACCTCGATTGATTACTTAGTACATGCATATAAGATATCACGATAAAGAATCCTACAAATATAATCAAGAATGCGTGCTGAAGGCATTGCTGAATAAAATCATTTATGAGCACACACAAAAAATACCGCAGACGTATCATCGACATTGTTGTGTATGCGGCTTCCTCACTGGTAGCTGGAACAACAACATTAATCAGTACGCTATCAGCGACGCAGTGACGTCAACTCAGCCTGAAGACGATATTGTCTTCCAACTCCAATAAAGACACCTAATTCTCGGTCAGCTGAGATCGCACTGGCACACGTAGGAAGATATTATAATTGGTCAAATGTCAAATCAAAAGGATTTAATGGAATAGACACTAACAATTCACTGGTATTTGCGTATATGAGTGGAGAGAAATCAAAGTATCCTCCTGACTGGAACGTTGTGGTAATTCCAACAAGACCATATCAGATAGAACGAATCAATGATGAATTTAAGCGCAGAATTAAATATATTACGGGTAGAGAACTAAGGATCGCCATCAAAGTACAAGAGTCAAACATGAGCGCCACCATTGAAATAACAATCCCGGAATCCAAGGATTCTCATTGTGTTGTTGACTTACATAGGTGGATCATCACATCTTTGTTGGGATTCTTTTAAAAAGCTAAAAAAATCCAATAATTGACAATGTAATATAGTAGAAAGCATGGTAAGTTACAAAATGTTATTCCTTGACTTTTAAATATCATCGAATTCAAACTACCTACGTTCAAACAGCTCCGGTTGACGAATAGTTTCAGAACATTGTACGGCATGGGAGAAAATAAGAGTCCCCCAGATATGTTGCAATATAACAACTACCCAATGTGTGGTGGTCATCATGTATCGCCATAGTTAACATCACGTCAGCGATTTTTGTAAATCTTGTTTGTGAGGCAGTCGATAGTGCTATACTGCGGGTGGAGGGATGGTCCGACAAGGATATTTTTGTATAGCTTTTCTCGGGAGCTTTCCCCTGCCATTTGATTGTATCGGAGGCCACTAATCCTGTTTATTTAATATGTCATACTTCATTGTTGTCACTAATCCCTGTTTGTATGACAGATCAAGACGGGCATATGTTTTTCACACGCGGAGACGAATTAATTCTTAGTTTATATGCGCGTGACAGGTCGTGAAACAATGCATTCCACCGCGAATAGCAAATTATGTAACGCATCTTTTCTTTGTCTCTGCGAAATATTCTGTTATAATTTTATACCCTTTCGTGTTTTGACGTTACTATTCAGTATAGGACGATCTGGAATCGGATTGCAAGCAATCCATTGCAAATGTTTCTTCACAAAGTAAGTAAGCGGCAACGAGCAAATACCGGTCGCCACGGTTGCTGGCGGTGATATTGCTGCGGTACTCTTTGAGCTAAATACCTGGGTGAAAAATATCTTCAGGGATATAATTATTGCGGTCTGGGAATGCGAATTGATATAAGACTTGAGGAAAAATATCAACCAAATTCGGGTGAATTTCCACTCAATGTAATTTAAGAGTGGTGCCATTGCTTATAAGAATAAAGTTCTGCAACAACAACATATCGCTGATGTCAATACGATTAGCTCCTTGAAGTCGATATAAAACAAGTGAGAATCGTTCTCCAACTTGTTGATAATATTGGCTATGAGTGATAAGTTAGCCATACGTGTGGACAATTATTTATCCGATCATGATAAGGATGGAGTCGATTTATTATAGTCCAAGAAGATATTGGAAATATACATCAGAGATTAGCACATTCGCCAAAGCCGCAATAGTTTCGTGTGCTGTTACAGAATATTGGTTGTCCCTACAGGCACATATGGCAAATTCATCGACTTCTGCCTAAAATAATTCAGCATAGACGGTTTGATAACAGCACTTCCAAGGAAGTGTATCAGACTGGTATTTTGTTTTTACCACATGACCTTATCGGCACATCACGCAGACGACAGATTCGTACATATAAATACGCCTTGACGCTCGTCGACTTATCAAGTAGATACAAGGAAGCAGAACTACTATCGGTTAGAACGGCAACTTAAGTCATAGTCGCGCTTGAACGAATTTACCTTTAAGCTGGTTACGATTGCGTCAGGTTGATCCAGCAAAAAAAACATTGGCAGGGTAACATCGATGATGCAACAATATGGCGTTGAAATCGGTGCAGATATGCCGCCATACATCGTGATCAGGCAGTCGTTGAATGATTTAATAGAACATTTGCTGAGCGATTGTTTGGACATCAGTACGCCAAGAAATTATTAAGCAAGGACAGATAACATGAATAGGTTGCTAGACGTGATAGCCGAATTAAACAATAAAGTCAAGCTTAAAATTGCTATGTAACCGGCCGATACAATAGCAAATACTTAATACGGCTAAGTGTATCGACCTGCCAGCGAAACCGGTGATAGGCAGCAATGTGATATGCAAGTATTCAAATGAACTCGATGCTATTTACAAAGGCGGTAAAGAGAATAACGGAACCTAAGAGAGAGAGAGAGTGTAATCACGCATAAACTTTCCAGCATGGTAAAATCTACGGATTGACGTGCAGTCTCCAGACTAGATTAGTTTGCTTCTTAGCGTGGATTTATCAATGAACAGCTGCAGATAATTCCTGAAAATACACAACTACCGCCATGGTGGATTCTCGTTTCATAAGGCACTAAATCCTCGTCGTCGGTTATACTCAAGATACGTCAGCGCCAAATTTTCACGGGTGGCAGAGACTACTATCGATTATGTGCAAGGTGAACTCTGGTACGTCATTAGGAAAATATTCCCACAACATTATTGTGTTACTAAAGTGGCAGTGATTATTTGGTCATTGGTTAAGCGTCAACATCAAGATCAAACTCGAGTTGTTTTCTCTCTTCGATGATAGCCAGCAAATCTTTTCTTTACCGTACCGGGAATTTCAGTGGTGTATCCTATCCGAGGTCATTTGTTCTCATAGACGATTCTCTGAAGTGGAGACATTATTTTATTGTTGAGCTTAACGCCATTTTCAGCACACCATTCATGGCAGCCAGTATTAATGGTGGAGGAAGAAACCGGAAAATCACCGAAAAGAACCACCGACCCACGAGAAGCTACTGGCAAGCTTTCTCACATATCCACCTTCGCCGAATCCTAGACTCGAACCCACGCAGACAGAGGTGAGATGGCTAGATGATGTTGTTCAGGGTCTGTTTAGGGGGATAGCACCAAAAGGAATACCGATTGCAATAGGAATAGGCATCAATCATTCTGTCAGTGCGTCTATCCGACTTTCGCTTCTCCATAAACACTCTCCTTGAATTTAACTGGATTTTCAAAACCAGCAAGCAGTTTAAATTTATAAGAAGTTGAAACAAGTGAATTTGGCTTGCATTTTATGGCGTAATTATACCATGTGATATTAATATTTTGCACATAGTAAATATAGCTATATCAAATAGTCGTCAAAGCAATCAAAGATAGACCATCACGATTAATACGCAGACCGCAAGCCGTCCGGCCACAACATGTGAAATTGGCCAGCACTGAAGTGATGGCCGCAAGTGTAAGTAAATTAATAAATCAAGCAGCCAATCAAAAAATAGCGGAGTTAGCTGATGTACCAATGTCAGAAAAGGAAATATTATAACCACTAGTCTGATAGCAGGAAGTGGTCTCACTTTCCAAAGTGGTTTTCGTGTTATACGAAGATGATAATAATAAAAATGTTCAAGCGTATATCTGAACCCGCGTTTGACATGAATATACCAGATCTCAAAGATGAATTCGTTCCGTATTATCAGTATGTATTATTCTTATGATGCACAAATTCCAGATCAGCGTGGGAGAATTGAACTACAGGTTCAGGATACAAGTACACATATCTTAACCGCTGAAACAGTCATTGAAGTCGAAGATGAAATTTTAAAAACAGATGATAATGGATACGCTGCTGAGGCTTGAATTGGTTTTGTTAATAAATGGTATTATGGCGTTATTTGACAGCGTTATTTGACATGATCGATGGAAAAATATTGAATCAATTCGGAAAGACGTCGATGTTGCCACAACGATACTTGGCCTTGCAAGATACAACGACGATTACTCAAGATCAGCTGGTCCATCAATAAAGTTTGGAAAGGATACGTCTAATTCTCCTGGCAATGGACATAATTTAATACAAACGCCACAGGCTACTGCAGTCGAATGATAGTCCGGAATGATAGTCTGGGCTGCTGCTGCATTTCCCTAATTAAATAGTGTTCTCCAGAATTCAACTTTGGATTTACAGCACGTCGAGCAATGTTAAAGGGTAATTGGAAAGCATTTTGAGCGTGTGATTTCACTGTCAAATATCTTTTGAATCCTCAGAAATGTAGGAAAAGTCATTTTGGAGCGAAATATACAGTTGTACGAAAAGGTACTGATGGTCATGCAATATAGCACACCAAAGGAGCTGATGATGCTGCAACAAGGGCACTTCGTGGTAAAGTTATACTGACAAAACTTTCACTGTTGATGAAAAAGATGACTTCGTCAATATCTGAAGAAGACCGAATGCTATCGTTTATGAGTCAAGGTGTAAATCAACGTTATCATGGTTAACAACAACTACATATGCTTTTCAAAGTAATATTAATAGTTTATTCACATGGCAAATAGCTTCTCATTAAAGTTTTCTGCACCAAGACACATATTTATTGCGCTTCAAAATACTGCACGATTAAATAATGATACACAAAATATTATGGTATTTGATAAACTCAGTGCTTCTAAAGTTTCATCATGGATAAAAGGACATCAAGAACCATCCGAGGATATTTTGTTGAATTTCGATCAAAATCATGTAGCACGTGCATATCGTCGTCTAATGTCGTTCACGAGATGTGATAAAAATTTTGATACTGGTTTACAAATATCAAAGATAGATTTTACAATGCTGTATCCGATTTATTACTTTTCACTAGGACTTTTAGATTTAACAAGATAATCAGTTGTAGATATAAATTTTCGAGCTCGTGTCATTCGAGCGATACATCAATGCTATTTGAAGGTGCTGATGGACAAATGAGAGTAGTTGATGCCCCAGTAGAAAATATTTAAATGTTTTCTAAACATGTAATTAGATCATTCATAATATTATTTAAAGTCATATCATCATGTTAGTGCCAGACTGACTCCTGGTCAGATTAAAAATCTACAATCATTGTCAAAACTAGTTGTGCGGCAAAAGTATTATTAAAGCGAGAACAAATCGAAGGTGGTCCGAAAAGGCTATCGTTGACCGAATGTCGGTATAATCACTTCAATGAAGCCAAGAGATCAAAGACTGGGGTACGACTTAATTGTTCTGCAGCTGCTATCAAAGATATCGCTAAGATGGGTGATATATTTTCACTTTTCGCAGCTTATACCATCATTAAAGGACGCTGAATCCCCAGCTTTTGCAAGATACTGTTAGAACCTCTGATGGAATGGCATTAAAGAAAGAAACGGTACACATTATATTCGTTAAATAATAAACCTAACGGTGGGGAAATCAAACCTATGAAATTGTCATCACCTTCAACTGCATCAACGAGAATAAACTGTATAGCTGAGCGAGTTATAGAACACTTTACAAATGCGATACGGGGAAACAGTTTAAGAGATTTACGGCATAAAAATAAATATATGGTCAGAAAAAGATACTGGAGCGTCTATCAGCGATGTTGCTGAGCAAGAAAAGTTATGATTTCCAGCAATAGTAAAAACACTAACCTGAGAGATTTTGTACAAATCAAAATATATAAAATTGGAAACCCTATAACAATCATTGATCATAGCTCACATGTATGGATTAATAATGTATTAATATTTCCACGAGACAGAATGGTTCAGTAATGGTGCAGTAATATTTTCACGAGACGGAATGGTTACATTTTACAATGGTGATGTATTTGATACTATCAGTGATATCAGTAAAAGTGACCGTACTTCTGTTTGGCTGTTTCAGAGATCGGAATATGATCATCATGATTGGCTTACAATCCAATGGTTATATTTAACACCTTGCACTGAAATATACTTCTAACGATGTCAAAAGTTAGACAATTACTGAATAATTGTTTTACCGTACCATCGGTTGCGTTTCAATTTGCTCAGGAGAAAATTCATAGAAACCTACACGATCAGAATTTCTTGAAGATATCAAGAGAATTGACACGGTGGATTATGGAATGCTTAATATGATTACAACTACGTTATCTCAGTTGTTATGATATTATGTGATCATGGGAGTTTTCTTGGATATGGAGATTGTTTTAAATACTTTAAGAGATTTGGACATCCTACACATGAGATTTTGACTTAACCGGATTTAACCGTATAAAGTCGTTTGAGCTCTACTCGGATCTCCATCCAAGTGATTATGCGTGGTTTGGAAGACATTTTTCAGAAAAAATGTTGGGTTCCAATAGTACTATTGTGATATATGATTGATTCTGGAATTTTAATATCGTTAAAGGTAACTAAAGCAATTATATCGTATAGGTCACAGAAGCAAGTTTGGTTACCAGAACCGGAGAGATTTAATATTGAAGATACCAGGAAATAATTCCTGATGTTGACGAAGAAATTGAAATAAGTAAATTCAGGGACGAGCATAATGAAAAACTTCCAAAAATATCTTGGTAAAAAGATAACCGGTAAGTTTACTCAAGGTGGTTTATACGATTATAAACGACACTGTACATACAAGATTGATTATGGACGATGATAAACTTAATTTTATAATCGCTGATAGAACGGCAAAAACACATTTATAAGCCGATGTAAAGGGTATTTATCAGAGGGAACAAAGCTAGGTACCATTGTGAGCTATATTGAGGGCGACTCAAAGCAATTTACTCATTTAAGATCTTTAATGTTAGATTATGTTTCGATAAATCTTTTGTCGATGATAAATTGATTTCCTCATTACACTGAGTTGCTACGGATTCATTTGATATACACAAAATTAAAAGGATGTCTTAAAACCGCTACTTGGTAATGGTTTAATGGGGAACGCAGAGGATAAAACATGAATACATACTTAGTTATTCTGAATCTGCCGACGTTAAAATTATGGGGACATACTACAAAAATAATCAAAAATCAAAACCATCTGCACCATCCTTATATGATCATGTGGCTAGACATAAGACTGTTTATCCTAATGGGTGTGGAGGCTCAGTTATAACAACTTGTGCGATTGTCTTGTTTATGATTAATAGTTCAGATATGATTTTTTTGGCACCGACGCACAAACTCGACAGGGAAATTAAAGAACGAGAAGTAAAATCGTGTACATATAATAGTTTCTTTAGTTGGTGCGGAGATGCATGGTCTCGGTCACAAATGGGTGAAAAGTATATTCTTAAAACTATTATCTGGGAAGAGATATGTACAGTGTCGCTAAAGGTACCAAAATATTTCTTGATTGGCTGTTACTAAAGAATACTACTGTAATAATATGTGGCGATCATGGTAACCGCCACCCTTAAATGGATCGTCTCCAGATGAGTGATTAAAAACATTTGTAGATTATTACGAAGAAATACATGATGACCATAGAGCCATTGATAAATCACTGAAAGAGTTTAAAGAGTTAACAAGACTACAAATAGATAAAATACAGTGTGAAATAAGGCGCAAAGTAATGCCAGAAGCATCAATGAATGATGTTTGGACATTATGAAGACCTGCAGATTTGATAGTTGAAATAAGAAAAAGAGTTCGTGATGAACTGCAAAATAAATTATTTACGTTACATAAAGAAATCTTTTTAAAATCTAGTTGTACCTTTGTGTTATCGCTTAACAGATACCAGACAACAAAATGTTAATGCTGAGATTTCTGGTGGTGGAATACAAAATCTTGTGTTAAATTATATTGTTTTAGTCGTTGTTGATTTCGTTGAGAGCGCGTTAAACATGAATAAATCAAGGATATTAGGATACGCTATAACTATTCACTGAAATGAATTACTATCACTGATACTAGTATCTGGATTTTCGATCATCGTATTTTGTGTTGTGTCAGTGTTTTAATCCAAGACATTTACCGTTGATAGAATTAATAGTAGTCTTGGTCTCACGCGAAAATGTTAATGCTGATCTGTCTTGAGTGTACTCGACGTCGGGGAGCTGCAAGTTTATAAAAGTAAGCTTGGTGTTAATTGCGTATCCGCAGAAATTATTTGTAATTGTTCACCTAGAAAACCACGCTGAGGAGCAGTTGAATCTAATCTGTAGGTTGTAGGTGTACCTGTGGACCATACCACGCAGGACATTGTGTGATCATACTCCATATAGGTACAGTTGCTCTTTTTCTACCTCCTTCAAGTTAGCCGGATTCATATAAATTTCTTACTGTAACATTACCTAAAACTGATTGAGAAAAAGATTCACGTTTTATTGGTATATATTATTTTATGATAGCATTAGAGCGTTTCATAGACGTTGCTTGATTTATTTCCTTATTAGATGCAGCTATTACACTCGGTAACCTCGCTGATAATTCGTTCAAACACAGAAACAACTTCAGTTGTTTTTTGTAGATAATGGTTCCGCTTCTTTATATCTACTCGCAACGACAACGAAGTTAACGCGCATTATGTGTATATAGTAGCAAAAGAAAACCAGGTTCCTAATCCAAAGACCCCTTTTTAGATCCCCTTAGACCTCCGAACAAATAGAAATTACGCCTTCTCTCTGTCCTAAAATTCCCACACCCAAATGATTTACATAAAATTGAAAGGCAGATCCTAACCCAATTATAATTCTATAACATGTATACCTTAGACTTGGTAACATCTGCTACCTAATCAATATCATCTATATAGCGCCAGCCAAGCTTTTAAACGTCTGAAAAGATTAATATTTCTATAACAACTGATCTAGGTAAATGCTGAGGTGTGTTAAATTCAATCACGTGATGTTCTAAAATCAGACAGAACGTAACTAAAATCCCTTAGTCATATATACAAGACATATGGAGACTTAATCATATATTTCCAGAACATTCCAAATTACTAGTATAAAAGGCGGTCAGATTTCTCTTATAGTCATTGCGTTCTGTACTTTCAAGGAAGAAGGATGTATTATAAACCAGGTGAATTAGGTAAGTGATATTATATCTTAAGTCTAGATAATATTTTACATTATTTCATACTTGTTTTGATAATCTTTTTCATACTTGCTGACCCTCATTGGTAGAATATCTGTTAATATACTGTCAATAATACGGAACTCGCGTATTAAATCGCCCATATCATATTTTATATCACGCAAGTAAGATCGTATCTGATCAAGTAATTTTTTATAAGTGATAATGGCCGCTTGGCAACTATTGTTTTTATTTGCGAGTCTAGGTTCAATCTTTTTACACGCTGTTGAAATAGAAACACCAACACCAGATATAATTAACAAAAACGGGTTTAATAATGCTCCGCTTGATATTATACCAGAACTAGTCATTAACAACGGTAGATATGATATTATTCGATGTATTTTGTTGTAGTATTTGTAACATATTTCACGCAACAAAGATTTTTATGATAATATTTGTAGTATTGTATTAATGCGTCTACATATTGTTTTGGAATATCTTTTGAAATATGATTGAAATCAACTATACTTTTTTCATTATAATATTTTATTTATATAGTCCTAAGTTTGGTTAAGTAGTAGGTAAACGTGGTATTTCAGCCACAAATTCTAGACAATACCAATATGATACTGAGGTTAATTTTTTGTCATCTGCAATCAGCATAAACGTTTCTTCAGCGTTGTTTTTGTTTAACATTATAGACACAGTTCCAGAGAAAGCATCAGTTAAATGACGCCATGGAAATATAGTAAATATACTAAACTTTGCACTGCTAAACACGGATAGTCTATACATACCAGTGACCTCTACAGTGTCTTTGAGAGTGCTGTTTTGCGGTGACCATGTGGACATTCCAGAAGCAACAGTATATACGATATTTTTTATTTGTTTGTGAGGAATTTTAATCAGATTTATTTTGTCAATAATATCAGGAATCCCGCTAACAATATCATTGAGTTTTTTGTTAATATCAGTAAGTTTTATATCAACATTTCCAAAAAATTCTTAATTCTGTTTATATTTCTGCGAAAACTCGAAAACGTATTCCTGTGACCGGTAAAATCAGTTTTGAGCGTGACTATTTCATTACTGATTGGAATCTCTTTATCATCGACGTATTGTTTTGCAGCAGCATCAAAATAAGATTATGGTGTTCTTAAATTTGTAATACCATTATGGTTAATATTAACTAATGCATGCATTATACCACCGTTGGCTAATAGGTACTTAGAGTCTTAATCGTCAACATAATTTTTTGTTGCAGCTTCACTATCTGTATTTGAAGATCCAAGATCTGTAATTTTATTTTTGTTCGTAATAACGGTTCCAGTAAATAAGTCACCTGCTTTTTTAACATAATCATTAACTGACCTACCAGAATCTTGTATCTTACCTTGATTGTTAAAAGTAATGATATTATTAGCAACCGCAGTAGGATTTCATACAAGTACACCTGACAGTTGAATATCACTCGTCTTTAATCGTCCTTGTTTGTCCTGGGAAGCGACAACTTCATTTGGATCTACACTTGCAACATTTAGTAAATTATTGATTTCATTTTTGAGCTGATCAAGAGTTGCATACTAAGATAAGTCACCTTCATAACCTTCTATTGATAAATCTCCTGCTAATGTTCCAAATTTTGTATAATAACTCATTATTTACTGTCCTACATAAAATAATCAACATTATTTTAATATTATATAAAATTATATAACAATGATGGCAAAATCATCAATATTAAACTTTGATACAGAGAGGTTGGTGAAGCATAAACATAATAATGAACTTCCTGATTGTCATTATGTTATTGCTGGGCGAACTGGATCGGGAAAAACAAATTTGCTTATGAATTTGCTTCGTGGTGATAATTTTATCTACGATAGAGTTTATATTTACACAATCAATCCACATCAAGATAAGTACGAGCTATTAAGCGAATATAATGATAAGCTTCGTGATGATCATAAAGCTTGTGAAGATTTTTTTTTATAAGTAGGCAGCCAGAAGATCTTATTCCAGTTAATCAATTCGATTCGTCCGAAAATAAGATAGTTGTTTTTGAGGATATTCCGCTAAATAACACAAAGATAAAAAAAGAAAATCATATTTGTCACTGTCACGAAATAAAAAGTGTAATTCTATTTATCTCGCTCAAGGATATTATAATACTGACAGATTTATTCGGCGAAATACGGGTTGTTTTATATTATTGCAAGGACTGGACAATGTTGACGTTTTAAAATATTGCAAACGAGCAATGCTGTGACGTAACAAAAGATAAATTTATTGAACTTTATCGTAATGCTACAAAAGATAAATGCAACGTTTTCTTTTTTGATAAATTTACATATGTTTCAACTAAAATGTTTCGCTGTTGTATTAACACTTACAGTAAAGCGTTTTAGATTATAAAAATTAATATATAATAATTATAGACAAACGAGCAAAATATAGAAGAAATATAGAAGATCTAAAAACAACTTGCTCAATCTCAGGCATCACTTAAGCAAAAAGTACAGCAAGCACGGCGTGGACAAGTAACTGCTACAGAAACAACAGCTACAATTTTCAAACCAGTTACTGAATCACTACTTGGTAAACAACTTGAAACTAAACCACTATCAGAAGAAGAACTTAAACAACTGCAAGAAAAAGGTTTGGTTGGAATTGTTACAGAACAACAAGAAGCAGCTACTGTAAACATTGTTACTAGATCTGATGAAGAGAAAGGAAAACTAACCGAGGCACTTACAGCAAATATAGCTGATCCTGCTGCTAGACAAGCTGAAACAGATCGGTTGATAAATAATCCGCTGGAACTTGAGCGAAGATTGACAGAGTTAACAACGCAAGGAATAAAAAATATAACAAATTTATTAGGAGAAATAAAAGATATCAAAGAGTAGCAAAAAATGTTGGTGAGCTTACTGTAAAGTTTATGGAAGCTGGACAGCAAAGACATTTTTTAATAAGAAGAGCAAATGATGAGATAAAATATAATGAGCATCATGATTTTTTAAAGAAAGAAAATATAAAAGATATTGATAATATAAGTAAGTGTTCTAATGTAGAATATCAAGCATTATTCGATAGATTTATGATTGAATGAGGTATAGTGTTACTGCTTCAACATTTGGAAGAAGAGCAGAAAGTGGTAGACCAAAACCTTTTGGTAGGGGATGAAATTTTAGAAGGAAATTTTCTACACTCGATAAAAGTCGTATAGAAAAAAAATTGAGAAGGAAAACTGGAACTGGTGTAAAACTATTTACATCAACTGCTGAAATGATAGGTAGATTAATGCTATTAATATCATAAAAAAGCTGGGAATGTTAGTGCTGAAATTGATAATAAAATCATTGACATACTTGATCATCTAAGATCGAGCGGATTAATAATATCTGACGAATATGAAACTATACACCGCGACTTAATCGCAGCGACTTAATTTTTAAAAAGATTTTATATAAAAAATGTCAACAACGTTATTGCTAGACTCTAGTGAGTCTGCGAAAGATAGCGCAAATTGTTCAGCAAATTATACTCCGCCTATAAACTAGATCCTACAAAACAGTATGAGATTAGATTAATTTCTTGTACTTGCTGAAATGCTATGCCTAACGTAAAAGCTGATGTTAACGATGAAATTTGGTTTACTATGATTACAACATCTTCAATATCTACAACAAAAAAAAATAAAAATTCCACAAGGCGCTTATAATATTACCGATCTAAACAGGACGATCAAAGAGCTCATTACAAAAGCTGGCGGTATAGCTGATAATTTTGAGTTGGCAGCGAATTATAACACATTGCGAGAAAGATTCGTGTGTCAGACGATGATTTTGTAAGCATGAAAATATTTAATTAGAATATTGTTGCAATACAAAGAAGAAAAACAAATCTAAAACCAATCAAGCCGATCTGTATTGGAGCTGCAATGTTAGGTTTATCAAAGTGGCTGATGTACGATTTTCATTACACTTGTGTTAAAAATCAGTGGCCTGCCAGTAGATTATTGTTTACTGATACTGATTCACTCGTATATGAAATCGAATGTGAGGATATCTATAAGGACATGTATGATAATCGACATCTGTTTGATCTTTCCGATTACCCACCTGACAGTAAATTTCATGACGACACAAATTAAAAGGTTATCAGTAAGTTCAAAGATGAAATGAACTCGAGCGCTATCAAATATTTTATCGGATTACGTAGCAAAATGTATGCCATATTGCTAGACAATAATGAAATAAAGAAAAAAGCAAAAGGTCTGCCTCGCGATTTTGTTGAAAAAGTTTATGAAATTTGAAGACTTGATGGCGGTGTTAGTTTTATAAGAGTTATGGCAATTCGGACAAAACATCATAAGGTCGAAATAGATGTCATTATTAAACGCGGATTGAGTAATTTCGATGACAATTGTTATTGTGAAACTGGGGTAGATACGCTTTCACTTGAGTATTGTCATGATGATAGATTTATACTCGACATTATCTTTTCCGACTGAAATTTTATCTAAACTAAAGAAATAATGTTTGAAAATTTAACAGTGACAAATAGCTACAGTAGCAAGATCAAATATCTGATGATTGAATATAAATCTAGAGGCGCTCCTATAAATATTATTGATCATAACGCGCATGCATGGACTGATGCTGTAACTGTATTTCCACGCAAAAGAATGGTTAAATTTTACCAAGCTGATGTATTCGATGCCATAGGTGATATTAGCATCCGTGACCCTGTTTCTGTGTGGTTGTTTCAGAGTTCTGAATGTGATAATTATGATCAGTTTGTACTGTCTAACGGTGATATTTATCGTACAGAATCTCTTTATAAAGAAATAGAAAACCTTGCGCTGAAATATACTTCTGACGATGTCAAAGTTAGACAATTACTAAGTAATTGTTTTACCGTACCATCTGTTGCTGCTCATTTCGCTCAGGAGAAAAACTCGTGGAAACCGACACGATTAGAATTTCTTGAAGATGTCGTGAAAAGTTGTATAGAATACGGGCACGGTGGATTGTGGAATACTACATATAATTACAAAGACGTTATCTCAGTTGATATGGTAGCGTGTTATCCTGGAAGTCTTCTTGGATATGGAGAGTGCTCTAAATACTTTAATAGATTTAGACATCCTACACATGACATGACCAGGGTTGCGATAAATGGACCCTTACCAGATTTTGATTTAACAGGATTTGCTCATGTAGAATCATTCGAGCTTAGAAAAGGTCTCCATATGACTGTTTATGCGTGGTTCGGAAAACACTTTTCAGAAAAATGTTTGGCTCCAATAGTTCTGCTAAGACATATGATCGATGTTGGAATTTTAGTATCGTTTAAAGTATCTGAAGCTATTATATCATATCGCGTGCAAAAGCAAGTTTGGTTACCAGAACCTGCTAAACACTATGAGAAATTTTCAAAAGATCTCGGCAGAAAAATAATCGGTAAGTTTACACAAGGAGGATCACATGATCATAAACGAACTTGTACAAGATTGATCATGGACGATGCTGAAATCGATTTCTTAATCGCTGATACGATTGAGAAAGACACATTTATAAGTCGATGTAATGCTTATTTATCAGACAAAACAAAACTAGGTACCATTGTGAGCTATACTGACGGCGAGTCACCGCAGTTTACTCATCTAAGATTTTCGATGCTAGCTTATGTTACGATAAATCTATTATCGATGATAAACAGATTTCCTCGTTACGCTGTTAGAGTTTCGACAGATTCATTTTATGTATACAAAAAATATAAAGATTCATTAAATCTCGGTAATGGTGAATGGGGAACGTGCAGGATAAAACAAGAAATATACTTAGTTATTGTGAATCTGCCGATGTTGAAATTAAGGAAACATTACGGAAATAATCAAGTATCAAAATCATCTGCACCATCCGTGTATGATCCTGTATCTAGACATAAGACCGTTTATCTTAATGGGTGTGAAGGTTCAGGTAAACCAACACGCGCGATTAACTTATTCATGAGTTTAGATATGATTGTCTTAACACCAACGCACAAACTCGCCAGGGAAATAAAGCAACGAAATGTAATGTCGTGTACATATCAGTTGTTTTAGTTGGTGCAGAGATACATGGACCCCATCACGAATGGGTGAAAAATACATACCTAAAATTATCATATGGAACGAGATATGCACGGTGCCTCTGGAGGTATTACAAATATTTCTTGATTGGTTGTTACTAAAGAATACTGCTGTGATTATGTGTGGTGATCATGGTCAATCACCACCTTTTGTTGGACAGTCTCCAGATGAGTGGCTAAAGAACAATGTAGAGTATTATGAAGAAATAGTTGATGATCATAGAGCTGTTGATGAGTCGCTGAAAGAATTCAAAAGATTAATACGGCTACAACCAGATAAAATACAGTGTGAAGTAATGCGTGAGATAATTCCAGAAACATCCATTAATGATTTTTGGACCCTATGGAAACCTGCTGATTTGATAGTTGCCAGAAAGAAAAATAGTTCGTGACTAATTAAAAACGAAATTATATGCATTACACGAGGAAAAATTCCCAAAGTTACCTGTACCGTTGTGTTATCGCCATGCAGATACTATACAACAAAATGTTGATGTTAAGATTCCTAGTGCAGATACTGAAAGTGTCCGAATACAAAATCTTGTTTTAAATGATATTGTCCTTGTCGCTGTTGATGTTGTCGAGAGCGCGTTAAACATGGATAAATCTCTATGGACATTAGGGTAGCTATAACGCTTCATTCGTCGCAGGGATTAACTATCACTGATACTAAAGTTTGGATAGTCGATGATCGTATTGAGTGGTCAAATTTAGTTTATCTCGCAGTTTCTCGAGTTAGAAGAATATCACAACTAAAACGGGTTGCGTAATAACCGAAGAAATCACTAATAATGTCGACATCAATAAAAAATTATGCAGCTATAAGCAGTGTGATAAAAAAATAATCGCGAGTTTGATATAGATGTGGATATTATTATGATGTTAAAACAACGACAAAATAATCATTGCGCAAATTGCAACGCAATAATGTTGTGGCAGTATTCAAGCAATAACCAAAGACAATTTACCGTTGATAGAATTAATAGTAGTCTTGGTCATACGCGCGAAAATGTGATGCTGAACTGTTTGGAATGTAATCGACGTCGAGGATCTGCAAGTTTATAAAAGTGCACTCGGTAGTAATTGCGTATCCTCAGGAATTATTCGTAATTGTTCACGTACAAATCCACGTTGAGGAGCATCTAATCTGTATATTGTAGGTCTACCTGTGGCCTTACCACGCTGGATATTTTGTGTGGTCACACTCCAAATAGGATCAGTTGCCCTTTTTCTACCTCCTTCGAGTTCGCCAGGTTTGTATAAATATCTAACCGTAACATTGCCTAGTACTGGTTGAGAAATAGATTTACGTTTTATCGGTATATATTTTTTTGTGATCGCATCAGACGGTTTCATAGAAGTTGAACGAGTAACTTCCTTATTCAGCGCAGCTATCACATTCGGTAACCTCGCAACCTATTCACAAGATCTTGTATCTGTGGATATTTCCTTTGCATATTGATACTCGAATAACCGTTCAGCAATTGTTCGATTAAATCATTCAACGATTGCCTGATCACGATGAATCTTTGTGTGTCCTTGTCTGATTTTAACGTTATGCTTGTTCATCAGCGAAGATACTGCACCAAGAAATTCGCTGATAAATTTGTTTAAACGCCGATGCAACTTCAGATACCGTCTTTGTTGATAGTGGCTCCGCTTTTTATATGTGCTCGCAACGGCAACGATGGCTAAAGCGTATCTGTATGTGTGCTGACGTCTACCTGATTTAATGGTATCGTGTGGTAAAAACAAGATATCCGCTTGATGAACTTCATTAGGAACGTTGGCATCGAAATGCGCGTATTGAATTATTTTAGGTGGTTTTAGAAAGATTTGCCATATTGCCTGTCGTGCTAACCACGTTTCAGCAGCATCACGCGAAACTTTTGCTGAAGCGGCAAGTTTGTTAATCGCTGCCTTACCTCGCCAATATCCTTTCGGGGAATAATAAATAGATTCCATTATAATAATCAGTTGATTAATTACCAGCTCCTATCATTATTTTACCTTTAATAGCAGATTTTATCAGAAAACTAGGGAGAGATTCTCTGATAGATTTATTAGGTATAGAATTGAATACGTGAATCAATTTAACATCTGCGAGATGCCGTTATTGCAAATCAGGATTTTTATACGCAACATCATGAGTGTGACACGCTTGATCAATCTTATTTACTGGATACTCTCCAGGTTTTGGTCGACCTTGATTATTGAGTCTGATATCGAGACGAGTTCCAGGACCACAATAATTATATTCGGGAAGGTGTTTCTCACCAGGATATTTTGCCCATGGAGTTCCTGGTAATTTCCCTAATGAAGCGGCTATATCACCACCACGCACTACTTACGACGTGGAAACAAATTTACATTTTCTTGTACCACATTTTGCACACACTCCTGTGAGTGCGCGTCTCTAATTTTTTGTTGTTATCGTTGTCAATCCACCTGTTGGTGTTGTCGCTCTACATCGAACACAATGTAAACTCGTATCATTATTATATGGATATAACTGATTTTTCTGCGACACGAAAACAAAAGCCAGTAAGGCATCATCCAGCGTTACCAAATTATATCAGAATGATCATAATAGGTCCTTCTGGATCTGGTAAGACGCACTAATTGCTTAATCTGATATTGCAATGGCTCAAGTGGAATAAGTTGTATTTAGTAGCGCCATCTGTAGATGATCAACAATGCTACGAAGTACTTAAAGATTTTAATCAAAATGCGAAATTACTGGACAAAAATGATATCATTGATTTTATTACCGATATCGATGAAGCTCCATCCGTAGATGACTTGGATGGATTCATCAATAACCTCGTGGTGTACGATGATGTGATGCTGGACAAACAATCCAATCCAGCTAGAATATTTTCTCGAGGAAGACAAAAATACTGACGTGATTTATGTTACTCAAAGATATACTCAGATACCTAAGGTGACCAGAGATAACTAATATTTTGGTTGTGTTTAATGGAGTAGATAATTATACTTTGCAAAATATTTTTTATACTTGGTGTTCAGGGTACATGAATATGATTAAATTTAAATTTCTTTTCTAAAGCACAAGCTGTTAATTTTGGTTGTTGTTTGGCTTAACGCCATTTTTCGGCACGCGATAGGCTATTCATGGCGGCCAGTATTAATGGTGGAGGGAGAAACCGAGAAATCACTGGAAAGAACCACCAACCCACGAGAAGATACTGGCAAGCTTTCGCACATATCCACATTCGCCGAATCCTAGACTCGAACCCACGCAGACAGAGGTGAAATGGCAGTGATCCGTAACGTACAGCGCTTTAGACAACTCGGCCACTCGGGGCCCCTGTTCCTTTTGGATTTATAACGATAAATTTACATGATCCTATATAAATGTATCGTTTAGGTTTAGAGAAAATCTTTGGTTAATTCATAGCAGCAGAGAGGCTGAAGGACATACTTGTAGTGACCACATCATTAATAAATCGAGCAAAAATTCTGGTCAATTAAAGCATGTTTTACTATTAAGGCAAAAACGTTTTTTCTCAGCCTTCGTAGGAACCCTTAATTTTCAAAAATAAGGTCTCAGGCAAATTTGTCTGTTCCGCCATAAATAAAAAAGAATTATGTAATAAAACCTTTTCATAGCAGACATAAATTCCACACAAGATAAAAAATTAATAAGATCTCTTAATGAATTTATAAAAAAGACATTTCTACACACGGGAAAGTGCATTTGCAATAAAATTATCCTTTCCTTCTATGTGCCTTATATCAAGATTGTATTCTTGTAAAAATAAACTTCCTCTCAACAGCCTCTGATTTTTATTTTTGATTCTGCCGATGAAAGTGAGAGGGTTGTGGTCACTAAACAACAACCGGAGAAGGAGCCGAGATAATATAAACTTCGAAATTCTGTAATGCCAGCATTAAGGCCAAGCGCTCCTTCGAGATTGTTGAATAGTTTCTCTTGTGTTTATTTAATTTCTTAGAGAAATAACACATTAGGTGTTCAACTACATTTGGGTCATCTTGCAGCAAAACTGCTCCAACACAAATATCACTCGCATCTACAGGCAGTTTAAACGGCTGACTGAAATCTGGAGCTGTTAAAACTGATGCACTTTCAAGTATTGCTTTTAGTCTATCGAAGGACTCTTGATATTTTTCAGTCCAAAGAAACTGGTTTTTCTTTCTCAACAAGGGGGCCCCGAGTGGCCGAGTGGTCTAAAGCGCTGTCTGTTACTGATCACTGCCATTTAACCTCTGTCTGCGTGCGTTCGAGTCTAGAATTGGCGAATGTAGATATGTGAGAAAGCTTGCCAGTAGCTTCTCGTGGGTTCTTTCCGGTGATTTCCCGGTTTCTTCCTCCACCATTAATACTGGCCGCCATGAATAGCCTATCGTGCGCTGAAAAATGGCGTTAAGCCCAACAACAACAACAACTTTCTCAGCAAGTTTTTCAGAGGTTCAACTATATCAGAAAAATTAGAACAAAATTTAGGATAGTACACATCCATACCTAAAATTCGCCATCAGCAGTTTTCTATTAACAGGAACTTGAAATTCTGAAATAGCCTTGACCATAGCATCTATAGTTTTCATCTAACCATGTCCCACAATATGTCCTAGAAAGGTAACAGATGCACTTCAGAACTCACTTTTAGATAAATTAAGTCAGAAGAATATACGAATCGTAGTTAGATGTTAGGTGTTGTTGTAAATGATGACATCTTCAATATATGCATCAAGGTTGTCTAGACCAGAAGTTATCATATTTTTAAAGCGTTGAAAAGTACTCTAAAAAACTTTCATCCCAAAAGGCACCACTTTGTAATGGTAGAGTCCGACTGGAGTCACAAATGCCGAGCTTTCTTTGTTTTGCTCTTTCCATTACGGGAATTTGGCAAAAACTCTTCAGAAGGTAGAATTTAGTCACGTATTTGGCATGTCCAATGTATCGATACAATTATAGATTCTTGGCAGTGGAAACGAGTCTGATTTTGTCACACTATTCACCTTCCTACAATTCGTATACATTCGGAAAGTTTTATCCTGTTTCGGAACAAGAATGCACGGTGAACTCCAATCACTCTTACTGGGCTCTATAAAATCATTGTCCATTAAATACTGAATCTTTTTTCATATATTGCTGTTTAAATGTATTTATCCTGTGAGGGTGTCGTTTCATGGGTTTCGAATTTACCATTTCAACGTCGTGAAAAATATTGTTTTTCCTTGTAGGTACGCCTGGAAACAAGTGCTTATAATCAGACAACAATTTTTCACTATTTCTTGATCTTGCAAATGAGAGTTTCTGATCTAGATTTTCCATTACTTCCAAATTCTGAAGACATGTTCCAAGTTTGGTAGAATGCAACTGAATTCCTTCAATGGAATCTTCCTTTGTTGGGACAGGTACAACTAAATTAATTACATTTTTGGTTATCTCTTTAAAATAATAGTACTCCATTAATTTACTTAGTCTTGAGTGCTAAGGCTATAATCCAACTCATTTTCTTCTTTACTTAGTAAGGGCCATTAAATCTTAACTAAAGAAAATTATGTAGAATTAGCAAGAGAGAATGGACTTTATTACAAGAAATTCTCTAGTACACATTGGTGAAACTATAGTTTCTCTTTCGACTTGAACTGCTGAATGCCAAATTCAAGTGAAACAAGCTGGAACACACCAGACTTTAACTTTGACCAAATTGATCAAACTTGAGAAAGTCAAATTAAGCAAAATTCCTCAAAGGAATTACTTTTGAAAAACTTGACACACGCTTCATTGTCAATAAATTTTGTTTACATGGCATGAAACTCCACTGAATGGTTTGTCAAATGCAAGAATTTGTTTCAAATGAGCTTTAGGAATCTTTTGATTTTGTTTTCCTACAACTTGACACTCATAACAAGACCTGCAAAAAGTCAAGATCTTTTTTTATCCCCAAAATGACGACCCATAGAGGTTTCATGGGTCAAACAAAGTATTTTCTGTCTGCAATGTTTTGGAACCACAATTTGATATTTTACTGACCATTCTTCAGTAGCTGGTACCTAGGGAGATCTCCATTTTCTCATAAGAACTCCATTTTCAATGAAGTAACATACAGGTATTTCAGTTGCTTCAGTATCATTGACGGCCCGCTGAAACAGGAGATATCAGGATCCTTCTCTGTTCAACGTCAAGTGAATGTCGTTTATCACCCTGATCAGATAAAAGAACGAGTATTCAAGATAGGATCACCATGATCAATATCTTTTGACTGATTGAAATTTGAAGTGAAAGTGACATCAAAAACCTGACCAATACATATGTCAGCTAAAAACACACAGTCCTTATCAAAATCATTCTCAAGAGCTTTATTTGCCAAAGCTCTGGTAACTGAACAAGCTCAACATAAGCCAGGGACATCTTTTTCAATAGAATCAACTTTCTGATCCAAAGAGGGCTTGTCAGTTACAAGAGGATTAACCACAACCTTGTCTCCAGCAAAGTCATTGCCTAACAACAAATGAACGCCCTCAACGGGTAGAGTAAACACTATACCGACGGTCACATGTCCTGAAACTAAGTCTGATGACAAATTAAAAGAATGGAGAGGAACACTAAACAAGTTGGACTATACTTCCTGAATGAGAACACTCATTAGAACAGGTCTTTTCAGAAGAAGGCAAAATACCTGAAACTAAAAGACGTTGAAAAGTTCCTGTATCCCTTACAATTTTAATAGGGATAGGATTATCCAAATCACCCAAGAGAGATATATAACCCTTTGACATGAATTGTTCAAAATTCTCCAAAACACAGACTGAGTTTTATCAAACCCCAAAAAGGTATTGTTTTCAATACATGACCTTGACCTCTTAAAAATAAGAGCATTTAGGATAAGTATCTTGATTCTGATGTCTATATTTCAATTTGAAAGCACTCAAATTACGTATTCTTCTTCTTACAATAGGTACACGTAGGTAGAGACAAGGATTTAAAATCAAGTCTGAATATGTGCCAGATTTATTTTGTACTTAGAGTCGTATTTATTTGAAAAACCATTCTTTCAGTAGACTGCTGAGTGAAAGATTTGATTTCAGCAGGAACTTTATGAGTTAAGGAATACTTATCAGCAGCCAGAGCAGCATTTTCTAAGGTTTTGACCACATAATCTTCAATGTGATTTTTGATATCACTGGGAATACAGTTTTTAAACTCTTCGAGTAATACCAGTTGTTTAAGTCTTTCATAATCATGTTTAATTTTCTCAGAAAGAAATCATCTATTGAACAACTTTTCCCCTTGCAAATTCAACATAAGTTTGCCTAATTGTTTACAATTTATAAACTTTTGTCGATATGCCTTAGGGACTAAATCGTAACCTTTCAAGATGCATTCCTTAACAAAATTGTAATCAGAACTTTGTTGTAATGATAGAGATATATAGAACTTTCTGGCCAGGCCATAAGGTACACCAATAACAATCAAGTTCAATACTTTTTGGGCCATTTTGAATTCTCAGCTAATGTTTCAAACAAAATAAAATATTTGTCTACTTACTTTTCACTAAAGAGGGGATCTAATTTGATATTTCCTAAAATGTTAAACTTTGAATTTGCATGAGATGTGGAATCATGCCTGTCTCTTGCCAGTCAAATTCTTTCATTTTCATTTGCATCTCTTTTCTCTTTCTTCCAATTTTTCCCCTTAGTGGAGGAATAGGAAGAAGAAGATATTTAGTGACATAATGAGCCCTAAAGAACTAGAAAAGAGCGGGCCGACTGATCTTGTTGAGATCAAGCCCCTCACTTCAACCCCATAATACCTTCTTTAAAAAAAAAAAACAACCGTAAAATGAAATTGACTTCTCTATCTTCCTCAGAAAGTGAGAGGGTATCAGTTGTTAATGGCGATAGCAAATCGCACCCAAAGGAAATAAAGAGGGGGAAAGGAAAATAAAGAGATGGGGCATATATAGAAGACTCCGTCACGAAAAAGGAGACCGAAAAAGGACAAAACACGAGGACGAACAAGACCAGGATTAATGACACGGACACAAACGATATTAGAAGCACAGACAACGAAACAGACATTGACATAGAAAGTCAGCAAGTAAAAGGACGCGAAACTGAAATATACACATGCAGTATGGGCATGACAAAAGACAAAATGGAAAACGATAATGGGGATATAATGGAGGGGGATACCCCCCAATATAACTATAATTTATTTTACAAACATTAGATCTTGTTGAGAAACATTACTCAAATAATAATCTGAATAGTAACAAGACAAAGATGTGGCTGCATGGGTAAAAACACAAATGAAAGGATTTAACATCCATGTAGCTTCAATAAATATTAATGGTATTGACAAAGAAAAAATATACTGTGATTATAGTAACCATGGCATTATTCTACTGCAGGAAACTCATAATAATTTTAGTCAAGAATATTTAGCATATACAGAAAAGAAATTAAATGCGACTGTATTAATACGTAACTATATAAATGAAGACATGGGTGTAGCATAAATAAGAGTCTAAAATAACCTAGATTGTGAAAAATTGAAGGGAAGAAATATTTTGAGGGTAGGATAGTAGTAGAGGGAAATGAGCGTTTTGGCTCACCCCCCTCCCCCACCTCCTCCCCACCCCCGCCAAACCCCTCATTTCCCTATACTACTACTATGTAGACAGATATTTTGTATCCAGACAAAACAACAGGTGTTGGAATGCGATAAGCTCTGTCAACAGAAGTGACGAATTTGTTAGAACAGCGTATGTGTGGAATATGATTATTCTAAAGACGGCAAATAGATTTTACCACAAATCTTTTTATCAGATAACAGGATGAAAATTAAACTGTACATTAGAACCTTTCAGTTAACAAGGCGGAAATTAAACTAGCATTAGAATGAAAATGATGAAGGTAAGTGATATTATTTTAGTTATATTATATCTTAAATTTAGATAAAATTTTACGTTACTCATATTTTTTTGAGATTTTTTTTATATTTGCTAACCCTCATTGGTAGAATATCTGTTAACATTATGTCAATAATACGAAATTCACGTAATAAATCATCCATATTATATTTAACTCCTCGTAGGTAAGACCGGATCTGATCAAGTAGTTTCTTGTAAGTTTTAATAGATGTTAAACATCCGTGCTTTTTAATCAAAAGTCTTGGTTCTACTTTTTTACACGCCGCTGTAAGTGAAACACCAATACCAGATATAATTAACAAAAATGGATTTAATGATACCCCACTTGAAATTATACCAGAACTGGTCATTAACAAGGGTAGATATGATATTACTCGAAGGATCTTGTTGTAGTATTTGTAACATTTTTTAACACACCAATGTTTTTTATGATAATATTTATAGTATTGTATTAGTGCGTCCACATCCTCTTCTGGAATATCTTTTGAAATGTGATGAAAATCAACTATACTTCTTTTCATTATAATATTTGTTTACATAGTTATGATAAATCAGATACAAATTCCAAACACCACCGATAAGGACCTACAAAATTTTTATCAGTTGGTTCAAGTGTAAATTCCTCCTCAGAATTTTTGTTTAATATTACAGATAATATTCGAAATATGTCATCATCTAAATAACGCCATGAATATGTGGTAAATATTTTAAACTTTACACTGCTAAACACTGACAATCTATACACACCGGTAACTTCTGCAATATATTTGATAGATTTGTTTTGTGATGTCCATCCACTATAACCAGATGCAACAGTATACACAATATTTTTAATCTGTTTGTGAGGAATTTTAACCATACTCGTTTTCTCAACAATATTAGGAATTCCACTAATAATATCATTGAGTTTTGTGTTAATATCATTGAGTTTTGTGTTAATATTAGCGAGTGTATTGTTAACATTTGATGGATTTCCAAAACATTCATCTCTAATTTTGTTTATGTTTCTGCGAAAACTTAAAAATGTGTTCACGTGACTGGTAAAATCAGTTTTGAGCGCTGTGATTTCATTAGTAATCGAAGCGTCCCAATCATTGACGTATTTTTTAGTGACAGCATCCCCATCCTCAGTTGGGTTTCCAAGATCTGTAATCTTGTTTTGTGTCATAACAATATTCCCACTTGGATTTCGTACAACTACATCTGACAGTTTTACGTTACTCGTCTTTAATCGTCCTTCTTTGTCCTGGAAAATGACGACTTCATCTGGATCTACGCTTGTAAGATTTAGTAAATTATTGATTTCATTTTTGAGCCGATCAAGAGTTGCATATTTGGATAAGTCACCTGTGGATAAATCTGATAGTGTTCCAAATTTTGTATAGTAGCTCATTATTTACTGTCCTAGATAAAATTATCAACACTAGTTTAATATTATATAAAATGGCAAAATCGTCGATACTAAACTTTGATACAGAGAGACTAGTGAAGCACAAACATAACAATGAACTTCCTGATTGTCATTATCTTATTGTTGGGCGAACTGGATCGGGGAAAACAAATTTGCTTATGAATTTGCTTCTTGGTGATAATTTTAACAACGACAGAATTTATATTTACACAATCAATTCACAGCAAGATAAGTATGAGTTATTAAGCGAATATAATAACAAGCTTCGTGATGATCTTAAAGCTGGTGAAGATTTTTTTTATAATTAGGCAGCCAGAAGATCTTATTCCAGTTAATCAACTTGATACAGATGAACATAAGATAGTAGTTTTTGACGATATTCCTCTAAATAACATGGAGATGAATAAAATAAGATCATATTTCTCACTGTCACGTAACAAACAGTGTAATTCTGTGTATCTCGCTCAAGGATTTTATAATGTTGATAGATTTATTAGGCGAAATACGGGTTGTTTCATTTTATTTCCAGGATTGCACAATATTGACGTTAGAAATATTGCAAGCGGGCAATGCGGTGGCGTGACAAAAGATAAGTTTATTGAACTTTACCGTAATGCTACAAAAGATAAATTTAACTTTTTCTTGTTTGGTAAACTTACAAATGATCCAACTAAAATGTTTCGCTGTTGTATTAACAGTTACTTACAGTAAAGCGTTTCAATTTTATAAAATTTATAATTATAATAATGGACAAACGAGCAAGATACAGACAACACATAGAAGATCTAAAAAAACTTGCTCAATCTCAGGCATTACTTAAGCAAAACGTACAAGAAGCACGACGTGGGCAAGTAACTGCTACAGAAGCAACAGCTACAATTTTCAAGCCGGTTACTGAAGCACTATTAGGTAAACAACCTGAAACTAAACCACTATCAGAAGAAGAACTTAAACGACTGCAGGATAAAGGTTTGGTTGGAATTGTTAGAGAACAACAGGAAGCAGCTGCTGCAAAACTTGTTACTAGATCTGATGAAGAAAAAAGAAAACTGATTGAGGCCCTTACAGCAAATATAGCTGATCCTGCGGCTAGACAAGCTGAAACAGATCGATTGATAAACAATCCGCTGGAACTTGAGCGAAGATTAGCAGAGTTAACAACGCAAGGAATAACAAATATTATAACAAATTTATCAGGAGATATAAAAGATATCAAAGAGGAGCAACACAGAGTCGGTGAGCTTACTGTAAAGTTTATGGAAGTTGGAGATCAAAGATTTTATTTTACAAAAAGAGCAAATGATGAGATAAAAGGTAGTGAATATGATGATTTTTTAAACAAAGAAAATATAAGGGGTATTGATGATATAAGCAAGTGGACTGATGTAGAATATCAAGAATTACTCGATAGATTAGATGTAATATTTAATGACGGAGTTACTGCTAAAGATGAAATAAACACGGTTACAGAAATTGATGATATGCTTCCATTTTATAATAGAATGAGAAACAGTGTCATTGCTCTCACGTTTAAAAAAACAGTAGAAAATAGTAGAGCAAAATCTTTTGGTAGTGGGTGGAGTTTTAGAAGGAAATTTTTTACTTTTGATAAATCTCGTATACAAAAAAGTAGAGTAAGAACAGGAACTGGTGTAAAAGTATTTACTTCAAATACTGAAATGATAGATAGATTAATGTTATTAATATCGTCAAAGGAAGCTGGGAATGTTAGTGTTGAACTTGATAATGAAATCATTGACATACTTGATCATCTAAGATCGAGTGAATTATTAACATCTGACGAATATGAAACTTTACACCGCGACTTAATTTTGTAAAATGATATAATATTAAAGGAATGCAAACAACATTATTACTAAACTCTAGTTAGTCTGCGATAGATAGCGCAAATGTTTCAGTAAATTATATTCCACCTATCCAACTAGATCCTACAAAACAATATGAAATTGGATTAATTTCTTGTACTTGCTGTAATGCTATACCTAACGTGAAAAATGATGTTAACGATGAAATGTATTTTACTATGATTACAACATCTCCAATATCTACAACAAAAAAATAAAAATTCCGCAAGGAGCTTATAATATTACTGATCTAAACAAGACAATCAAAGAGCTCATCACAAAAGCTGACGGTGTGGCTGATAATTTTGAATTAGCAGCAAATTATAACACATATTGCGAATTAGGATAACTTTGAAAAATATAGCAATCAATCTTGAACCAAGAGAAAGAAGTATTGCACAACTGTTAGGATTTACTGAAAAAACTTACACTGCACTTGATCAGCCTATTACATATGACAGTGAACTGCCAGCAAATATAACAGAAGTAAATACAATATTAGTAAATTGTTCTATTGCTTCTGGTTCTTATACATCAAAAGGTAGCAAAGGTCAAACGATTTACAGTTTCTCACCAGAAGTCCCGCCAGGTTCTCTCATGCAAATAACTCCACGACATATTATATATTATCCTTTAAACGTTGAAAATCAAATATCAAGTATAATAATGCAATTGACAGATCAATCAGGAAAACAGTTACATGTTAGTAATGAAGTTGTAACTTATTATTTACATCTACGCGAGCAAAAGTAAAAATTATGCAACATCAAATATAATGAAACAAAGAAAAAAAGTTTATCGAAGAAAAATAGTAGGAGGATTTTTTGGAAATATGTTCACTAAAGTTTTTGAAAATATTCCGGGTATAGCACGTAAAGTTGCACCAATTGCTATTGACGCTGGTAAAGTTTTTGCAACTGGCGCTGCATCTGCCGCTGGGACTGCGGTGGGACAAAAAATAGCTGATAAAATAAAAGGTGATCCACCAACTACATCTGAAATAAAACAAGTTATCTCAGAAATCGCTCAAACAAAAGAAACCCAGCGAGCTATGATAACAACAACAAAAAAATTATTATCACCAAAGGGCTAGCAGATCATACAAAAATTAATATCTAAAGTAACAGTGCCGCAATAAAATTTTATATAATCTAATAAAATAAAATGTCTGTTAAAAATTATCTCGAGTTAACAGAAACTTATGACATCGACAATGATGTGACAGAGTTTGAGTTTGTTGAGTACCTTGATGAGAATTCTATCGAACCAAATAAAGCTGGTCTCAGAACCTTTAACACCAGAGACGAAGATGTATTTCTACTGCCACATAAGGCTATGTTAGAAGTTCGTGGTCAGATTATGACAGTAGCCAATCCACCTGCTGTAATTGCAGTTGGAGCAGAAGTAGCTCTTATAAACAACGGCTGGAGTTTATTTAAAAGTGCTAGATATCAACTAGCCAATCAAACTATAGAAGATATTTCAGGTCATCTACAAGTTGCAAGTACAATTTTAAATATGATTTCGTTTACAGATGATTACTCAAGATCAACTGCAACTAACATGATGTGGTTTAAAGATACTGGACGGGGTATAGCTGAATCAACCGAATTTTTAAAGAGAGGCGCTATAGTACATGAAGCTAATGCTGATGAAAATGCTGTAATTGTGAGAAATTTTCTCTTTGCTAATGCTGCTGCACTAGATATTGTCGCACCTGCTGCAGATGCTAATGCAAACGCCACAAGAGTTTCTCTTACAGAAGCTTTTAATAATCTAAATATAACGCCACCAGGAGCAGCTGCAGACTGTACTGCAATGTTAAATTTGCTTCTTAACACACTTGACGTGAGAAATCCACGTTATAACGAAGGCTTTGCTAGGCGTAGAAAACTTGCAGCAGGATCACGTCAAATTACAATGATGCTTCCGCTTAGTATGATTTTCGGCTTTTGTCGCGATTATGATAAAGTATTTCGCGGAGTAAAACATACTCTTATTTTAGATCGAGCTGAACAAAACGATTGTTTGTTTAGATCTGGAGGGGCTGATGTACAGTTTATCATAAACAAACTTGCT